>JARYGA010013215.1:0-27160 GCA_030545235.1 Helianthus tuberosus | reverse complement strand
TGCCCCGATGGGGTTGCTGGGTCTAAGGGAATCCCAAGGCTTATGGCTCATATCAAAAGTCAGCATTTTGGTTCAGATGATAGGAAAGATACTTTGAGGCGTGCCATTGCTGAAGACCCTAATCTTTTTACCTCGGTTTGTGAAACCCTTAGGTTGTTTGATCAATGGTTATGTTGGGAGTGCATGTGCCTTCATTCTCCCCGGCGGGGGTGTCACCATGAAGATCGGGTTGTTCGGTTTGTGCCAACGGAAGGGGGTGATATGGGTTTTATTGTGGGTGTTCCTAGACCGTGTACTGTTTCGGCGGTTTCCACATCTGGAGAGGTATGTGTTGATGTCGCTCTACTTGACCGAGTTTTCTCTCTTCCGATTAAAACTGTTAAGAGCATCCCCTTTAGTTGCCGCATGGCGTTTGCCCATGCCTTAACCACAGCCTTGGATAAGGTGGTGGCTATGCCTGATTCGGTTGAGGCATGGATTCGACTTCTGCTATTACCTCGATGTACCTTGCGTGTGTTTACGCCGGTTAGCCGCCAGGATACGCGGTCGGGCAACAGGAAAAATGGTCAATGTCTCAGTATACAAAGGGCGTTGGCCCAATGGGGTGACCGCGAGGGGTTTGGTATTCTCATCCAGTCCTTGTTTGCTCAACCTGTGAAGGAGGGTCCTGAGGGTTCTAAGAGAATGCTTGGAAAAAAAAGCGAGGATGAGAGTTCTAATGTCAAGCGGTGTCTCCGTAAGGTTGCCGATGGTCATTTTACCGCTGCGGTTAAGGTCCTTTGTTCCTCTGGGGTCGCACCACATGATAAGAAAACTATAAAGGCTCTCGTGGATAAACACCCGTGCATGCCCCCTCCGACCATGCCCGCTTTCCTTCCATCTGAACCTCACCTTATAGCCGAGACTGACAGTGTGCTCGGGTGTATCAAATCCTTCCCGAAAGGGACATCATGTGGGAGAGATGGTTTGCGGGCTCAACACCTTCTGGACGCTCTTTGTGGTGAGGGGTCCGTGATTGCGGTTAGCCTTCTCAGAGCGATTTCAGCAGTGGTTAACCTTTTTTTGCGAGGGGGGTGTCCGAGGAGTTTGGCGGAGTTTGTTGCATCTGCTCCTCTTACGCCCCTTCTCAAGCCCGATAATGGGATTAGACCTATTGCAGTGGGTTCGATCTGGAGGAGAGCGGTCTCCAAGGTAGCGATGAAGGGGGTGGGGAAGGAGATGGCCAAATATCTTGGCGACTTTCAGTTTGGGGTCGGGGTCCCAAACGGGTCTGAGGCGGTTCTTCATAGTGCGAACAGGCTATTAAATGCGCACCACCGAGACGGGTCGTTGGCTATGCTTACTGTCGATTTCACGAATGCCTTTAACCTTGTGGATAGAACTGCTCTTTTAAATGTGGTAAGGAAAATGTGTCCATCCATCTCTGCTTGGGTTGATTTTCTATATGGGCAACCGGCTAGGCTCTACGTGGGGAATGAATTTATTTGGTCTTCTACGGGGGTTCAGCAAGGGGATCCTTTAGGGCCTCTTCTTTTTGCTCTTGTCTTACACCCTCTTGTTCTCCGAATCAGAGATCGGTGTAAGCTTCTTTTCCACGCCTGGTACCTGGATGATGGGACCATTATTGGAGATACTGCTCAGGTTGCCAAGGCTTTAGACATCATTAGAGAGGAGGGCCCCTCCTTGGGCCTCCTTCTCAACATTAAAAAAACTGAAGTTTTTTGGCCTACATGCGACGGGGTGAAGACCCAGGAGGGTTTATTTCCGCGGGAGATTGGTAGGCCGGTGCATGGTGTGAAACTCTTGGGTGGTGCTGTCAGTAGAGATGGGCAGTTTATTCGCGGGTTGGCCCTCAAAAGAGCCAAATGTGCAGTTGAGCTGATGGGATGCCTCAAACGCCTCAAGGACCCTCAGAGCGAACTCCTCCTGCTCCGTTCGTGTATGGGGGTTGCTAAACTGCTGTTTGGGCTTAGAACGTGTCAGCCTTCTTATGTCGGGGAAGCCGTCTCTGTGTTTGACAAGGGGCTACGGGAGGCGATCGAGGAAATTGTTGTTTGTGGGGGTGCCTTTTTTGGGGACCTACAATGGAGGTTAGCTTCCCTCCCAACACGTTTTGGGGGACTTGGGATTTGCTCAGCTGAGGATGCCTCTACCTACGCTTTTGTGGCTTCAAGGGCCCACTCTTGGGTTCTTCAAGACCACATCCTTCGCGAATGCGGGGGAGAGTTGTTGGACTCTGATTACAAGGGTTCGTTGGACAATCTGCATAGTTCTCTCCCCGATTTTGATCTTAGCGATTTCTACATTAAGGGCACCGCCCCCCCTAAAGCCCAGAAAATTCTGGCGAATGCCTTATATGGAGAAATCGTCAAGACAGTCGAAGAGAAGTTTGCCTTTTCCCCTCGCCAGCGAGCCGTGTTTGAGTGTTTGCGAGCCCCCCATGCCCAGGATTTCCTGTCAGTTGTTCCAATCGAAGGTTTAGGGCAAAGTATGTCGGCGGTGGAATACCGGGCTATCCTCAAGTACCGTTTAATGATACCCATTTTCCCGGCTGATGACCGGTGTCCTGTGTGTCGGAAATGTTGCTTGGATTCTTTTGGGGAGCATGCAATACATTGCAAAGAATTACCAGGGTTTAAGTATCGTCACGATTTAGTTCGAGATGTGCTGTATGATGTCCTTAGGCGAGCAGGGATCTCGGCTAAAAAGGAAGCTCCGGTGAACTTCTTGACTGATCCGTTAGAAGGGAGATCTACGTTACGGCCCGCTGACATTCTCGTTTTTGGATGGGAAGGAGGGAAACACGCGTGTGTCGATTTGACAGGTGTGTCCCCCCTCGTGGGGCTAAGGGACCACGGGTTTGTGGTGGGACAGGCGATTACCAAGGCAGAGGCGGGGAAAGTAGCTAAACACGAAAAAGCTTGTATCGAGAATCAGCACGTGTTCGTTCCGTTCGCCTTCAATACATTTGGCGCTCTCGCCCATGACGCGGTGCGGTTCCTAAAGCGGGTTCAACAGGTGCTAAGCAGTAACACCACACTTGTTAAGGGGCAAAATTATGTGTTTAGCAGGATAGGGTTTGCCATTCAGAAGGGGGTAGCGGCGCAGCTTGTTGCCCGTCTGCCTGTCATTAGTTTGTAATCGTATCATATTATATATATTCAAATATGTTTTGTAACTCGTGGAAAAAAAAAAAAAAAAAACTTAATAATTTATTTGTAATGACAAAACTCATCTTAGTAGTTAACCCTAAAAAATTCCCTTACATGTCAAAAGTTGAGGAGGCGTAAGCTTGCAAAATGGATGGGTTAAGTCAAGTTGTATAACTGGTCAAAACAAAATCGAGTCAACTGGGTTCGTGTCAATCAGCAATAGTCCAATTTTTCCTATTAATAGTTGGATGGGTGCCAATGATCTCTAGATCAAGTGGTGGAAGGCTTGCATTTCTCTTGAGAGATGCAAGTTCCACTCCCACTTGGTGTAGAGTGCGGCACTGGTGGGCAATGATAGGAGACCTAGGGAAACCTGGGTTGGATACTTGAGCCAAACGGGTTTTACTAGTAATTTCACTGTCGTGCCTACGGGCGGGTGGGTTACCGGGTTTTCTCCAGAATTGGTGGTGGACTCGGGTTACTCTCGGAGTACTCCGTTTGTCCAGTGGGTGCCCCGAGAGTTGGCCATTCAGAAAAAAAAAAAAAAAAAAAAAAATAGTTGGATGGGTAGCCGTCATTAAACCAAAATGTATTAAGTTAAAGTTGGTAACAGTAGTAGTTTGTCTTCAATGGCTCTCCATGTGGTGGTGCACCCGTCAAATCAGCGGTTAATAATCAACACTAACTGCTATATTATTTATATCACTGAATTTGGAAAGGGGTTGTGGAGTATTTAGTGATATTAGATGTTATCCTCCAAGTATACATGGATGGGGTCAGTGCACATGATGGAGATCTGGTGCCTTCTTCAAATGCTAGATTAAATGGTGAAGTGTAATTAGATGGGTTCTCAAGTAAACTATGGTCATAGGTGGTACTAACTCTATTGGACCCATTTTAGTTAGTAAATATAAATACTATAAAAATAGTTTAACACATCGCATTGGATCCAGACTGACACGTTATATGACTTGAGTTGAACAAAATGAACACAAAAGAAAGTTACTAAATCAACCCATTCTTTGAAAGGTCACGATTTCCGCCTCTACACCAAGTGTTTTAATTAAAAGTTGCGCATTTGTCCTAAAGGGACATGTGGTTATGGCTACTTTGTCTAAGAGGTAAAAGGGTTCAAATCCTGCAAAGTGTATTAGTCTCTACACTTGGAGTAATAAGTAAAGCATTCATATTCTCTCCACCATTTTTACATATGGGTCTCTACAAGCCCTATGTTTGACCAATTCTGGCTTCTCATGTCTAGGCACACCTTTTATAACCAAGACCCTAAATAAAGAAAATTTTAATATATACACCACTAAAATTACTACTTGCCTCACCTACAATAGTGACATATTTTGATATCAATTATTAATGGTTTAAACAGTAACTTTATGGTGTTTACCAGATCCAAAGAATGATTCATTGAGTGATGTTTAAAAACAACCATTCAATCAAGTACGTGAAGCAAACGAAATTGTACAGGTTATAAAAGTATAACATGATGAGATACAGATCAGTTCTACCAAAAATAAACATTAAAAAATACAAAACCAAAAATAGCAACAATCCTTATTAAACCTAAGACCTTTACAGACTGATGTTTACCACAAAAATGAGTTGACATGTGTTGTTGATTGATTCACCATCATATGCTTCATTGGTCTGACCTCAAAGGGACCGTAGTAGGCCACCCATGAAGCTGAGGCGAACCAGCTGGGGTCGAGTGTTGACTAGGAGAAAAAAGACTCAGCTCGACAAACCGATGTTGGTCCACGTGTTGCTCGTCTGGTTCCATTGCTCGAAAAGAAATTGACCCACGTTTTGTCGACGAGTTTCTCCCACTGCTCACGGTAAAATCATCAAGCGGGACATGGTTAGCGATTAGTGACAAAGTGTCATTATGTTCCCCGATAATCCTTCTTGTTGCCTCCATATCTTGCAGATTCTTCAAAGCTAAAGAGTCTGCAATCGGGAAGTAAACAAGTACGCAAATCCCGACCCCAACACAACATAAAAGAGAAAGAAAAGCCAAGAATGCAACAACTTCAAACACAGCATCTCCCGGAGTGAATAGAACGGATAAACCGAGTAACAAGACCCGTAACGGATAAAAACCAGAAACAAAAAATATCAATGTGTACACCCTCTTTTTCAAACCCTTATTGATGACCAGAAATAGTATTCGACTACCGAGCCAGAACAAATAAAGTGTCAGGATGGTAGCAAAAAGACCCAGAAACATGGTGCTTAATAAAGGGTAGTAGCATCGAGCGACATTACTTAAGTCTTCTGTGGTCTTGAAAAAGTAGCCTTTTTTGTTCATGTGTAAATCCGTCTCGAAGTTCGGTCCGACTAAGACAACTGTCATTTGAAGAGCAAAGAGCGGTAACGCACATAGAAGAATGTACATCACTGTTCTGAAGTTCCATTTCGGGCTTAACGGGCCAGACTCTGTTTTCTGTAACGACGCACGAAGAAGAAAAATGAGGGTTAGGAATAGACACGGTTCTGAAAATCCTAGGTTTGAGACGATGTAGCATTTGCATACGGTTTCCTGCCATTTTAAATCAAGAGTATTTAACACCCGACCGTCACGCCTCAGAAATTCTAGTCGTAAAATCTCTCCAAAACCCCACCAGATTGCGAATAAGATGAAGATTATTCTAACAACCCACGGGCCACTGAAGTATCTGAGTTGGGTTTGACTTTGACTACGAATGTGGTCTCGGAAATAGAACGAGTACAAGATGCAAAGTAAACCAATGAGACCTAAAACAGCAACGAGACAAATTGTAACCACACCGAGTGCATCAGCAAGTACACTTGTCAGGGGCATTACCCAAAAAATAGATTCCACGCATGCTCTCTGCCAGCATGGATGTTACACCAAAGCCCCTGCTAACTTATACTTCCAGTCACATTTATAACGAAATCTGGAATCAGTTTCAAAGATAACCCTTTCCGGAAAAAAGAGCAAACACCTAGCAATTGGTGAAACCGCAATAGCCCATCGTAAACCAATCAACAACTCTGCGTGTAAATGAATTCTTGTGCGAAATTACCACATACCAATGCAAAGGACTAGGTTATTATGTCTCCAAGAAGCTAGCCAACTAAACCACCTACATTAAAATAAAATTAAAAAAAAAAAACACATCAGGTACATAAAATGCAACCATTATCCCCCGAAACAATGTTTCATACAGAAAAGAATGTGCAAAAGTGATGCTAATACTATCGACTGATCTGAGTTCCTACATTAATCACTTTCAGTGTACCAAAAACAAAGTGGAATTGCATCCGAGTGTACTTTTTCATAAGAACGGATTGCGTCATGTATAGGATTTAAAAACCTCAGCCAACGTTGCCTCGAATGCGACATGTTAAAATGTGTGTTTAGCAATTCTAGCCCAATTAATGATGCAATTCACATTCCCTGGCATTTGCATAATAATAATCCTGCAATTCATCCTATTTGAAGCAAAATGTAACATTGTGAAAATACATAGACCACAAGGAATCTTCAAATTCTAACTCTAACTATGTGTAATCCTAGCCAATAAAACTTACACTACAAAGTGAAGAACATAATATACAGAAATTCTAACTTCTATGCCATAGATCCATCCACAGTAATCAAATTACTTCATAATACAATGTAACCACACATCTCCAAATCCAAAACATAATTAAACAAAAATTTGAACATCATGATTATGTTGTGCATGCAAGATCAAACACACAAAAACAATGCCTTAATTCACTACCATCAGGATTACAAGTCAAAATTCATGAGAAAAAACCGTCAAAATGAAAACTAATCGAAATTAAATGAGAAATTAAACGGAATACAATCAGTAGATGAGAGTATGACACCTGTTTTCCATGAATTTGCAGAGTATTATAGAGAATAAATGGAAAAGAAGAAAGGAAAATGAATGGGGAAATTGAAAGAGAAGGACTTACAGGAGGAGGGCGTGAAATAGTTGTGGATCTCGTTGGTTGGGAAGAAACGAAATCAGATTGAAAAAATGGAAAGGGGAAATAGAAAAACCTAGGAGGAGGAGGAGGAGGAGGAAGAACAAGAGAGAGAAAAAGGGGAACCAACGGAAGGTAAGGAGGGGGGAGAGAGTGTGGAACTTTGTTGCTGACAGCCTGTCGCCAGCATTAGACCAACCAACCAAAATCAAATTTTACTATATTTTTCTTTTCTTTTCTTTTTTTAATCTTTTCAATTATTGGATTTGTGTTTACAAGTTATTATTTTTTTTAACAGCAAATTTGTATCACTGATAGACTAGTAGAGTATTATTGTGTCATCAACGAAATCACCCTATTATATTCATTTTCACTAGGGATAATGCTTATACACCAATTCATGAGGAAATCCAATAAGACCATGTGTAGTGGTTTGGGTGAATAAAACCCCTACCCTTGGGCGTTTTCCGTCATGTGACAGTACAGTGAGCAAGAGGTATTATTGGGCGTTTTTCTAAAACGGATGTAGTGGGGATGTGGACATTATATTAAAAAGGGTGTTAAACAATTAAATTAAAAAAAATCCAAAAAATG
Source organism: Helianthus tuberosus (assembly GCA_030545235.1). NCBI lineage: Eukaryota > Viridiplantae > Streptophyta > Magnoliopsida > Asterales > Asteraceae > Helianthus > Helianthus tuberosus. Next base: position 19,436 of record JARYGA010013215.1, on the reverse strand, counting down.
GTATTGGGCAAGCATAGGAATGAATGCATGTGATTGGCCAAACAATTGGATGTTTGGCGTCATTTAAAAAATGTTGGGGGGCTTTTTTTGAAAAAAAAAAAGCTAGAAAACGCCCATGGGGGTGGGGGTGGGGCATGATTGGGCGTGTTTTGGGTTTTTTTTTGAAAAAATCACGCCCACTACGGACGGTCTAAATATGGGAAAAATTCACTTGTGAGAATCGAACTCATGACCTATTGATTGTAAGACCATGTGTAGTGGTACACATGAATAATGCCCCCACCCATGGGCATTGTGCGACACGTGGCATCCCAACCCGCAAAGGGGCATTATGGGCATTTTTCACAAATGGGCGTAGTGGGATAATGCCCAATATTGCCCCATCAATGATTACCCAATTATTATTTTCATGTTTTTTTAAATTTAAAACTAATGATATTTAGTTTGGAATGATCTCATTAGCCAAACGATTTGAAGAAAGACGTTGATAAAAGCACGCCTTAGAGGATTTTTCAAAAAAAAAAACGCATCTGGGGCGGTCCTTGGGCGTTATGGGGCGTTTTTTTGGAGAAAAACGTCCAAAAACCCCCACTATGGGTGGTCTATAGCCTTATTTATATGACATGTTTGTGATTAAAAGAATTTTAAATATTAAATATGATATACCGTAGATTTTGGGCTAGCTCACTTGGTAGAGATTCTTGTCTCTTAGCATGAGTAGATTAGGAACTGGGTTTGAGACGAGAGGTTTTGAATTTAAGTCCTACATACGACATGAATTAAAAGAAATTTACCGTTAAAAAAATTAATGTTTATTCTTTTAACTAAAATTTGTATTGGTTTTGAGTGTTTTGTTAATTATGACTATTTTAAAGGGTAGTAAAAAACTGATTTAAACAAGATCTATAGGTAATTAAACCAGTGTTCTACACTAAATAAGTAAAGTAACGAGTAAGGTCATAGGGTGTACTCTAACATTTAGAGTGTTAACAGTGACATGACATGTTAACTGATATTGCAAATCACTCCTTCCTTGTGTTAAATGTCATTAAATGAGTTATGTGTTAACATGTTAATCAAATGTTAAGAGATTGAATTGATTATTCTTTTATTTTTTAGACCAAAAATCACTAAAAGATATGGTTAGATGAAGTTAATGTGATTAAACCATTTCCTGAAGTGAGACAAAGTGAAATAGGCAAAAATGTTGATGTGTCACTTAGGTAGAGTTAAGATAGATTAAAGTATACCCAAAGTCCTAAGTTATATGAGATTAATTTACTACAAACTGAAATCAAGTTAAGCTTGGACGAATCCAAACTTTTTTTTGAATGGCCAACGAATCCTCCAAACGGGCTACTGGCGAAATTCACCACATTGGGATACACTCGCCTCCGAACCGGGGAAAACCATCACCTAGGGCCGAAGCCCGTGAACACTCGCCCGAAGGCACGACAGTGCGGTGAGGTAAAAACCGCTCAGTTCAAGGATCGAACTAGCGATCTCCACCTATTCGCTTACTCTCTCATCATCACCAGGTGCCGCAGAAAATAATGAGGAGGACAGAAATCGAACTTGGATCCCTTAGAACACCAAGACTCTTCCTTATCACTCCACCACCACCTCATTTAGGCTAGAGTTTGGACGAATCCAAACTCTAGCCTAAATTGAAGCATATTTTTTTAACAACAAACGAGACCATCTCATTAAAAACAAAAGCACCCCTCAAAACAAACCCAATACAGCAAAGGCAATCCATAAGGATACACAGGGAAAAAAACACTAGAGGTCTGCACCAAAGAAAAAAAATTCCAATTCTCCCAGGGAATATTCTACATCTTAACTAAATTTCCGCGGCTATGTTTAGGGATAATGTTATTCTATAAGGCCATGGTTATTCACACATCCCCCTTGGTTATTTGTACATCCCTTGAACCCTATAGGAAGCATATATGGCAATACGGTTCCTCTGGGTCCAAGCGTATTGAGCAATACACTTCCTATATGTGTACTTGAAGTACAAACTTTTCAGAAGATGGTCAGCTAATGATTAGGGGATCAGAGGAAGCGTATAGGGCAATACGGTTCCTCTGGGTCCAAGCGTATTAGGCAATACACTTCCTATATGTGTACCAAACTTTTCAAAAGATTGTCAGCTAAAAGGAAGTGTATAGGGCCATACGCACCCTTAACGATTTTTTTTTTCAAAAGACAAGAGGAATCATATAGGGCCATACGTTCCCTGGAGGATTTTTTTTTGCAAGAACAACATATTGTTATTAGTATCTTTTTAAAATTTATTTTTTTAAACATTAATCAAGTTGTTTTTTTGTTATAAAATGATGTTAGTTTTTTTGTTATAAATTTTATAAAAGACGTAGTGAAATTAAGCAATCCAAACAAATTAAACAAATATTACAAATACTTAAAATTAAATTCAATTGTTCGTACAGTAGAACATAATATGATAATAAAAACCACTATCATCATCATGCCCGCCATCCTACTCAGCCATCTGAGGCATCTGAACCTCCTCGGCCTCCAAACGCGGGTGATGTACCAACGGCTGCCATGCCCAAACCTGGCGGTTCGTCCCGACAAACCTATAACCAACATTAGCAATGTTTGCCGCCACTTTCATCCCTGTCATCGACCTCATGTCCAAATATTTGCAGGGAGCCGACGGTGGATACCTATTCTCGACCCAACCAAAGTACCGACTAACACTCTGGGCTATCCGGCCGATAAACGATCCTCCATATATACTACCACGACGCTGCTTTTTCCAACGTGTGACAAAATAATCCCCCAGGCAGAGATGGAGGGCGCACGGACGACCAGTAAATAAACAATAGAGATAGAAAAGATCGGCCTTCGTTACGTGCTCGCAACTCTTGCCACGGGCCGCGATGCCCGTGCTAAAGCAACGATGCAAGTAACGAACTAACGGGTCGCGAATCTCTGAGGATCGGACCTCCTCCGCCTTGGTGTATGGACCTTCACCGATGGTGGGCCACTAGGCAATCAACTCATCCTTGGGCATACGATCGATAGCCGTGGTATACACGTCCTGAACCAACTCCTCGTCTGTGTAAAAACCGGTGGCGACGGCAAATTGACGAAGCGGCATCTCAAATACCTCGCCGAACAGACGGAATGTGATCTCGGGTGATGGGGCCGTCAAGTTCGGATCATCAAAATCCGAGTTCGGCCGGTCATCCGGTTGAGGTCTATAGCGGAATGTGGAGAGAAACTCCACCATCAACGGCCGATAAGATGGTGCGGCTCCTATTCAAAATAAACGATCCCACGGGCTATATTGCCCGATAACCTGTCGAACAGTGTCCGCCACCCCACATGTCTATATAATGATAAAATTATTATGGTTATCATAAATATGTTTTGGGTATTACAATAATGTATAAACATTTTTTTGACACATTTTTATAAAAAGGATTCAGATTAGGGGACCAGGGGAACCATATTGCCCCATACGCTTCCTATACTTTGGGTCTAGGGAACCATATTGCCCCATACGCTTCCTATACTTTGGGTCCAAGGAAACCATATTTCCTATACGCTCCCTATTATACCAATAGGAATCGTATTGCCCAATACGCTTCTTATTGATTTAATGCGTTCACCAACCCAAGCCCTATGGGAAGTGTATTGCCTTATACGCTTCCTATTAAACTTATGGGAATCGTATTGGACAATACGCTTCCTATTGGGTCACTTTTCAGACCTTTATAGTTTTGAACTGCGTGCGCGTCAGAGAATATTGTACCAATAGGAACCGTATTGCCCAATACGCTTCCTATTGGTGTCGCATTTAATGCTTCAAACCCTATGGGAAGCGTATTGGCCTATATGGTTTCTATTGAGGGATGTACAAAAATTTTAGGGGATGTGTAGATACCATCACCCTTCTATAAAGTCTCTTAAATTTAAGAATATTACAAAGATACAATGAATAGTAAAATATAAAACAATGTAGCTTAATATATAATATAATGCCGAGTAAAAAAAACACTGAATAAAAAAAAGGCACAATGACGAAAATAAAATAAAAATACAATGACAAATAAAAAGACACAATGATCTAAACAAAAACTATAAAACCAACAAGCTAAAATCTAAAAGCGAAAACCTAAAATCTAAGATTGTAGGAGTTCGATTAGACGATTCCAAATTAGAGTTTGTCTGATACTCTTTTTATTACTTCCTATTTTTAGAATTCGAAACTTTGCCTCCACCTGGTATACTCTAACATTCATTGGTGTTAATCCTAGTTGGCATCCGTTAACACTTGTTAAACCGCTCCTGAAGGGTGTTAAGAGGCATTAAAAACTTCACATGTTAAGATGTTAACTAGGAAAGAGAGGGAGAGAATCAAGCATTGCAAAATTTGTACACACACAACAACATGCTATATATATGTATTTTAATTAATTTTAAGGGGAGTTAACGGGGTTAAACCATTTCCTTGGTGTGTGGTGAAGGTGAAAGATGGTCAAGTAGGTGATGTGGTGTCTACATGTAGTTAATGGGCGTTAAAGTATACCCAATAGCCTAATATAAGTAAGAAATTCAAACACTACAAATTTAATAATTAAAACAATAAATTTTGAATTATTTTCTATAGAAGAAAACGTTTTGAATTGTTTTCTAAAGAAGAAAACTAGTCAATATTTTTATAAAAGTAAGTGTTTATATGCCTTTTATTTTATTAGTTGACTTATAATATTCTTTCACGAGGTATGTAATAAATGATATGGATGTAATAGTTGATATTTCTTAATTTACTCACATGCAAAAAAATTGAAATTAATATTACTTCTTTTAGTTAATAACTTACTTTAAATTTGTCCTAAAGGGCATATTTCGATAGGAGTGTTTTTCACGGTTTTTTCTGGTTTTGAGTTTTTTGAGTCGGGTTATTTGAATTTTGGTAAGAAAAAAAATGATTCGATAACCGACCGATCTACAACTCAGGTTCGAGTGATTCAAACTCGGGTTAGTTTAAGTCAAGTTGTTCAGTTTTCAGGTTGAGCTTGTCACACCCTCAATTTCCACATGTAAGGTTTTACCGCGAGACGTGTGATAAACTAGAATCATTGCCATCAGTTACTTTGAACGACCTCTAAATGATATTTAGAAAACGCTATTGCTCAACTTAATGAGAAAACACTTGTTTTGAATGTTTAAATAAAGTGCGAAAGCGTAAAACAAAAGTAAAAGTTTAATAGTTATGCGCAAAACAAAAGCACCCAAGAAACCCTACAGAAATGTATGAAAATAAATTTAAATGTTTGAAATGATGTAACTCCATGGAAATGCCTTAATCATGTGTTTTACCTAGCGACCTACGAAAGTATGCTAACAAGTGTCAACACATGGTTGGCACAGAATATATTAGTAAATAAATAGCTTTGTCAGATAATGTAAATTCCACTTACATCTTAGGTAGCTAGCTTGTTATAAGTTACTAAACGTTTTGAACCAAAACTGACTGAAAGAGTTTGTTCCTTCCACCACGTCATATCAAATGACAGTGCAAATGTTAGGTCAATATTACACCCCTTCAACCTCCAGACGTGCTAGCGCGTTTAGCCCAAGTGGGGTTTGTCAAACCTAGTAGTACTACTCAAGATTAGCTCGCTAACTGGCTATATTAACGGTTCAGGTGTGTAAGGACTTTCATGTTATGTGTTACGTTCAGTAAGCATGTGATATAATTTTTTTTTACTTTCATGTGATATAAATGAATTAGAAAAATCTCAAGAGTCGCATAAGTGTTTCCCTCCAGGAAAGCGTTGCGTTTATGTTTCCTACCAGGAAAGCGTATATAAAAGAGATAGTGAACTCGCCTTAGGGTGCGTATGAAAAATCCAACCAAAGAATATAGAATAGACGATTCGCTAATGGTAACCTATTACATTGTGATTTTCTATTAGTGCGTGTTCATGTGTTGGGTCATAAAACCGTTGTTTCCAAACAATCCCGTTGTTCAAGTTTTCAAATAAGGACTCACAGATAGACCAAGTTGACCCAACAACCCGTTGGTGACTAATTAAGTGAGTTAGGCTTTATTCATGCTCATACTAGTCAAAATCAACAATATTATGCATCACTTAGCACATAGGAACCACATTTAAACTTTGTTACCAAGAAAGTTTTCCTTTTAGGCAAGTAACGTATGGAATCCTAATTCACATGAATTCTACGCATTGAACACTTCTAAACATGTTATCATAATCTAATTAACATATATAGAACAGTTTACATTGTCATGCATGTCCATTTCATCAATCCTACACGCCTAATCTATTAAAGTTTCCCTATTAGCAATCTATGAGTTAACACACAAGTTTACCACTTTTCATACGTCAAATCACATTTATATAGCTCATATAAAACATTAGTAACATCCTATGGGTTCATGCATGTCTAATACTCAAGTTCTATCATGCAATTTCAATAAAGTTTCCCTTTTGAGAAACCCTAGGTAATCTATCATCAATCACGTAGTTTGATCACGCTAATTAGTTCCACACATCCTAGCTAATGCATACGAACCATGTTTGATCATCAAATATGTCTAACATGCAATTCTACACAATCTTATTTCATAAAAGTTTCCATTATATGTAGGTTATGAACACATTGATCAATCATATGTTTGTTGTTTTTAGCAAGCCAATATGCTTAAATACACTTATAAACGTCATAGCAATCAACACATATCATCTACCATGCCAAGAATTGCCTAAACAAAACCCATCATCAATAAAGTTTCCATTCTAGGCAAGGTATGAACAAGAGATCAAATCGAGTTTTCTATCTTCAAGATTTCTTATGCATATCAAATAAACACAATACAAAACCCTAGATACTAGTTTTGAATAACCAAGATAAAGTTTGAATCAATTAGGGTTTCATTCAAATATCATCAAGAACGTATAAAGAGATGAAATCAATCGATAAAACTTACTAGATTACGTTGTAGGGTATTGAAAACAACCAAGAACACCTTCAGTTCCAAGATTCAAGCTCCAAGGATCGATTAGGGTTGGGATTGATGTGTGAATGACCATCTCATGTCGTGAGAGAGAGTGAGAGTGAGAGAGAGAGAGAGAGAGAGAGTTGTGGGTATGGGGTGTGACGTTAGGGAATGGGGTTTGGGTTGGGTTTTATTTTTTATTTTTATTTTTTATTAAAACAAGGCCCTTAATCTAATAAAATTCTGTTATTACAAGAATTCTCCATAATTATGTTTTTATAAAAAAAATGACACGAAACCAAACAATGTACACGTAGATACACACAATTTACGTAATTTACACACAATGCACTTAAATACCAAAAAAAACACAATATATTCATTTATTTTTTCGGACTTATTATTTCACTTAATCATCAACGTTCGAGGACAGACTCTTAGACCACCCGTAGTGGTGAACAAAAATAATGCCCCCACCATGGGGCATTATCCGACACGTGGCATCCTAGTCATCGTTGGGCATTATAGCAAAAAAGGTGTAGTGGGGCATTATTCCAATAATGCCCAATACCCCTTCCAATCATTAAAAAAAAAAAAAAACACATACTTCTTCTCATTGACTGGGACAAAGGAAAGATGCTTTTTCTTTTGGAAAAGCAGGCATCATTAATTAACATGTCAGACAAAGAGAACCCAATTCAGCGTTATAATAAACACGCCAACTTCAAGTTTTTGATTTTTTTAAAAAAAAAACGCCCCATGTAATGGGGGTGGGGGCGTTTCTAGGCGTTTTTTTTGAATTTAAAAAAAAAACGCCCCACTACGGGCAGTCTTATGTGGTTCAGTAATTCACCGAATTACTGTTAAAGTGTGAGTGTAATTACTGACACACTTAATTAACCCTAATCAAGTGTAATGCAATAATGAATGTTCATGATAGCATTAAAGATAGTTAACCTGAAATTGAAAATGTTAGATGTCACATCATCCCATTGTTGAAAGAATTTTTGTCTCGAATTTTTTGTCATGTAATGCACATGATCAAAGCATTTGAAGGTTTTGAAGCTTTTGAACTAATATTCTGAATGTAAAAAAATGAATATTAGTTCAAAAGCTTCAAAACCTTCAAATGCTTTTGTAACAACCTGCCTTTTGGAAGTCAAAGTACAAGTCAAAGTCAAAGGAAGAAAAGATTGCTAATTGCGATCTGTCACTCCTTGCTTAACTATTGATTGTACGTCAATGACTTGTAATCGACCTTTTTATTTAATCGCTTTAGTTGTATTATGTGGAGTATCTATTAATAATCGAGGTTTAATTGCTATTTAATCGCATGTTTAATCGCTAATCGACTTATCGCTAATCGCATCGCTATCGCATCGCAACTCGAATTATGTGTACTGGATATTGTGTTACGTGTGTCGCAACCCCCGATCCCTTATCTGTCCCGGGAACGGGCGGATGCGAACTCAGAACTTCGGTGGTATCAGCTTGTTAATTTGGCAGCGGAAATTACATCAGGACCGTAGTTAGGAAATGTTTATCAGAGTAAAACCACCATATTTGATATTAATAACCACATGGGTAAAACCCAAGTTTCTTATTACAACACGTTTATAGGGATAAATCCTATTTTATTGAATTTAAAACATCGTCTTTTTAGGTAACTTTTATAGCCACATTTTTTCCAAGCCTTCTGTGCTCTCCAGCTGGCTTTTTACTAATTGGCTGTCACATTGTGTTACCTGAAACGCGTTTTAAAAACATTTGTCAGTGGGAAATACTGGTGAGTGAATCCCAGTTTAATCAAGAAACATTTTATCAATTAAAACAGTATTGAGAGCGATCACATTGTTTATTTCTACACAATTACTCATTCAGTACTGTCAATCCTGACTTGTGGGTCATATTACACATTGGCTAACTCGTTGTCCAATGGTAACGTGTTGTCGTCCCGACTTACTACTCACAGTGTAGTAAATTTTGTATACAAAACCCCAACATAACGGCAGTAATTGAAGAACTACAAAGACTCAATCATCGCTTAATCACATTGTAAAACATTTAAGGTTTTGTAAAATATTACAAAAAGGTTAACAAAAAGAGGATAAACTCACATTGCTATCTTAGACTTTGCGTAAGGGTTTCCTGGGATTAATCTATAATTTTCACAAATGTACATAGGTTAGTATAATAACCCTTTGAAAATATTAATGATACCCTCCTCGAGATGATATTCCAACAACTACGTTGGGCAGAACCACGACAGTTGTTACGGAACCCTAAATCAATCGGGCAGCGTATCTAATACGAAGTTGGGGTTATAATACTTACAACGGAGCAGAACCTCGCTAATAGGGGGTATAATACCAGCTTTATAAAGCCTATATTCAGAATTTGAGATTGAGAAATGATTTTTGAACGAATTCTGGTTGATCCCGATGGCTCCTTTATATAGTTGCTGAAACTGACTCTCACGCGGCTCGCGTAAGATAAGGGAAGGGCCTACGCGGCCCGCGTTGACCTTCGGTCAATGCGTAGCTCGTCCGGATCGCCAACTAGGCTTGACACGATGATGACACGTGTCATCACCGGGCTGCGCCACTATTTCGATCTCTAGCGTCCCGCGTAAACTTAACGGGGGTCTTACGCGGCCTGCTTGAACTTAAGAAAATCAATGAAATCAGGTTTCAACCCTGATACCGCCCGCGTAAGGTTGGGGTGGGTCCTACGCGACCCGCCTCAACTTAATAATCAAATTTTAAATTTTATTTTAATGCTATACTGTATTTCGGGCTCGGTTTTCACATACGGGGTGTATTTAAAGACATATTGAGACATTTTAAAATATACTAGGATGTCAGAATTTATTATGAGAGTGTCGATTTATTGAGGATTGTTACATCCTCCCCACCTTGTTTTAGAGCTCGTCCTCGAGATCTACTGGAATAAGTGCGGATATTTCCTTTGCATTTCTGATTCAAGCTCCCATGTTTACTCAGGTCCTCTTTTGGAGTCCCATTTTACTTTGACTAGAACTAGTCTCTTGTGCTTGAGATTCTTGACTTTCCTGTCTTCAATTTGTAGAGGCCTTTCTACAAACTTGAGGTGTTCATTTACTTCTATATCCTTAAGAGGTACTATTAGTGATTCATCAGCTAAGCATTTCTTGAGATTAGATACATGAAATACATCATGTATTCCTGCCATTTCCTCTGGCAGTTGTAGCTGATAGGCTACAGGTCCTATTTTTCTAATAATCTTAAAAGGTCCAATATACCTGGGACTTAGCTTTCCCCGTTTGATGAATCTCACTACTCCTTTCCAAGGAGAGACTTTCAATAATACTTTATCTCCTACTTGAAATTCCAATGGCTTGCGTCGGTTATCAGCATAACTTTTCTGTCGATCACGTGCTGCTTTCAGTCTTTCCTTGACTTGAATAATTTTGTCAGTTGTTTCTTGCACTATCTCAGGGCCAAATAGTTGCTTTTCCCTGATTTCTGCCCAACAGACTGGGGTTCGGCACTTTCGTCCATAAAGTGCTTCAAATGGTGCAGCATTGATACTTGTGTGATAACTGTTATTATAAGAAAATTCTATTAAAGGTAAGTGATTATCCCAATTACCTCTAAAATCAATTACACAAGCTCTAAGCATGTCCTCCATTGTCTGAATTGTCCTTTCGCTTTGTCCATCCGTTTGAGGATGATAAGCCCTGCTTAGATTTAACTTGGTTCCCATTGCCTTTTGGAAACTTGACCAAAAATGAGAGGTAAAACGACTATCTCTATCAGAAACAATTGATAAAGGTATTTCATGTAAAGAAACGATTTCATTTACATATAACTTAGCTAACTGTTCCATACTGAAAGTTTCCTTCATTGGTAGGAAATGAGCTGACTTAGTTAGTCTATCTACAATCACCCAGATTGTATCATTTCCTTTCTTTGTTTTGGGTAATTTGGTAACAAAATCCATTGTTATTAATTCCCATTTCCACACTGGCATTTCTAACTGTTGTAACAAACCTGAGGGTTTCTGGTGTTCAGCTTTAACTTGTGAACAAGTTAAACATTTAGAAACATAAGCTGCTATGTCCTTTTTCATTCCTATCCACCAGAAATTTTTCCTTAAATCCTGGTACATTTTATCATTTCCTGGATGCATCGTATACTTAGACTTATGGGCTTCTTCTAATATACAATGACACAGGTTTCCTAATTTAGGTATCCACATTCTCTTCTTATGGAATCTCCAAATTACATCTGTTCCTTGTTCTAATTCCTTTAGCATACCTTTCAATTTTTTAGTATCATCCTTGATTACTGATTCTTGTGCTTCTCTTATATGATCATTTAAATCTACTTGCAGATTTAATTTAAGAGAACGTACCCTTTTTGGCTTTTCATGATACTTTCGGCTTAAAGCATCTGCTACTACATTTGCTTTTCCTTCATGATACTGGATATCACAATCATAATCACTAAGCATCTCCATCCAGCGTCTTTGTCTCATACTCAATTCCTTTTTCTTGAAAACATACCTTAAACTCTTATGATAAGTGAATATGGTAAACTTACTACCGTAAAGGTAATGTCTCCAAATCTTAAGAGCAAAAATTATAGCTCCAAATTCTAAATCATGGGTTGAATAATTCTCTTCATGATTCTTAAGTTATCTAGATGCATAGGCTATAACCTTTTGTTGTTGCATCAATACACATCCATAACCTAATTTAGAAGCGTCACAATATATTACAAAATCTTCAGTTCCTTCTGGTAACGCTAGTATGGGTGTATGGGTTAATTTATGCTTAAGAATTCTAAATGCTTCTTCTTGTTTTGGTCCCCATTCAAACTTAACAGATTTACAGGTTAGCTTAGTTAAGGGAATGGCTATTCTAGAAAAATCTTGAATAAATCTTCTATAATAACCGACCAATCCTAAGAAACTTCTAACCTCGGTTGGTGATTCAGGGATTTTCCATTTAGTTATCGCCTCGATCTTGGTGGGATTCACATGAATTCCTTCATGGTTGACTAGGTGTCCAATAAATTGTACCTGTTCTAACCAAAACTCGCACTTTGAAAATTTAGCATAGAGCTTTTCCTTTCTTAATAGACTTAAAAGTGCGTGCAAATGCTTTGCATGATCTTCCTTATTCTTAGAGTAAATGAGAATATCATCTATGAAGACAATTATGAATTTATCCAAATATGGCTTACATATTCGGTTCATCATGTCCATAAATGCAGCTGGGGTATTGGTTAGACCAAATGGCATGGCAGTAAATTCATAATGACCATACCTTGTTCTGAATGCGGTCTTAGGAATGTCCTCTTCTTGTACCTTTAATTGATGATATCCTGACCTGAAATCGATTTTAGAGAAAAATCGAGCTCCTTGTAGTTGATCAAACAGATCATCGATTCTTGGTAATGGGTACCGATTCTTAATTGTTACCTTGTTTAATTCACGGTAGTCAATGCACATACGCATTGATCCGTCCTTCTTTTTAACAAATAAAATTGGTGCTCCCCATGGCGATGATGAACTTGGCTGTATAAATCCTTTTTCCAACAACTCATCTAATTGTTTCTTTAATTCTTGCATTTCGGCGGGTGCCAAACGGTAAGGTGCTTTGCCAATCGGTGCTGTTCCTGGTATTAAATGGATTCTGAATTCAACTTCTCTATCTGGAGGTTGCCCTGGCAATTCTTCCGGAAATACATCTGAAAACTGAGATACTACTGGAATATCTTTTAGTTCTTTTCCTTTAGTGTTAGTGATTATAGAAATCAAATACACTATAGAACCTTTTCTTATATAACTTGCAGTTTTCATCATAGAGATAAATTTCGTAGATCTAGATGGTTTATCTCCTTTAATTGTGATCATTTTACCTTTTGGTGAATTTACTTGAATTTACTTTTGATCACATAAAATACTGGCTTTATTGGCCATTAACCAATCCATTCCTAAAACGACATCGAATCCTGCCAAATTCATGGGGTAAAGGTTTGCAATAAACTTCTGATTTAAAATTTCTATGCTTGCTCCCTGCAAGATTTCAGAAATCCTAACAGTTTCTCCATTAGCTGTCTCTACTAAGCATTCTTGTGGTAGTTTAGTTAATGATTGATTTAGAAATTTGCAAAATGATGTATTAATAAAACTTTGGTTCGCACCAGAGTCAAATAATACTTTAGCAAAGACATCATTAACTAAAAACATACCAGCTATGACATCTGGAATCATCTTGGCTTCTTCTGCAGTTAGAACAAATGCTCTAGCATTTTGAGTATTCTTGTTGTTTGTAGTAGGAGCTAATTTCGGACAATTAGGCTTGATATGACCTTGTTCCCCGCAGTTGTAACATATCTTGTTGTTAGCTTTCTTCCTGCAATCTTCTTCCTTGTGTCCCGATATTTTGCAAAAGTTACAGTATACGGAGCATCTTCCTGAATGCTTTCTTTTGCAATTCTTACAGTAAGGTGCAGATGTGGAACTTACATTTTTCCCACGATTAAAATTTCCAGAACGAAATTCTTGTGTGAGCTTCTGGGTTAGGTTCCTCCTTTGATCCTCTTCTCGTGTACGGACTAATTCATCTGTCAAGGTATTTTCTAGCTCTACAGCTTCTTCTATGGTTTGAGGTCTAGCTGCCTTGACTACGTGTCTTATCTCCCCAATTAATCCCCAGATATAACGGGAGATCAATACTGGTTCAGGTGAAGCAAGAGTTGGCACTATTCTAGCATATTCGAAGAATAATTTAATGTATCCCTTACTATCCACACCAGTCATCCTAAGGTTTAGGAATTTGTTTGCTATCTGTTCCGTTTCATTGGGTGGACATAATTTCCTTTCTACCTTGTCCTTAAATTCTTCCCATTCCATATTATAAGTTCTATCACTTCCTCTTGATTGGAGGATAGTGTTCCACCATTCTAATGCTGAATTCTTAAACAGATTAGAAGCAAACATTATTTTATCTTCTTCAGCACACTTGCTTATTCTTAAGACTGCCTCAGTTTTCTCTATCCAGCGTAGGGTTGCAATGGCCCCTTCGTTGCCCGAGAATTCCATTGGTTTACAAGACCAGAATTCTTTATAAGAACAACCGTAAGACACAGTTCTTCTCCTTTTGGGAATAGACATTTGAAGTACAGGTCCATTGTTCACGCTGTGTTCTGGTTCAATTAGTCGGTTACTGCTATGCTTACTTTTATTATTCGCTTCTTCAATCGTTTGAATAATAAATGGCATTGCATCTATGATTCCTTGTGCTACTATATGTTGAACGACACTATTATCCATTTGGTTTCCATTGTTATTGATGCTTGGATTCTCATTAACCACGTTAATGTTACTCTGGTTATCATTATTCAGATTTCCTTGATTTCCTTCATCGGCCATCTGAATTTTAAACATTTACCAATCATTAATAGAATAATTAAATAGTTTAAGTAACAACCACATAATACATATATTGGTCAAAAGCGTCGTGCATTGACACTTTACTCTTTTTGCTATAGTATGCGTCAAATACACACTAAAACAGAAATTAAAAATTATAATACTAATATGCCTCGTTAACCACAGAGTGGTCTATACTACGATAGATTTATTATTATTATTATACATATTTTATTTATTATTACCAACTTCACCATCTCTTTCACGGATATGGATTTCCCCCGAAATCCATCTGGCGCTCATCGTATTTCCATACGAGTTGTTCTCCTACATACCTCATCCTCTCGCTACTTTCTATGATTTCCTCTCCAAAATTTCAGAGTTCTTGCAAATTCTCTGCACTCATTGGGGGTGCAGGTACTGGTATTGGCTCTGGGTACTGAGGTACTGGATTCTCCTGAGGGTATGGATTCTCCAAAATCTCCCTAATGTATTCATCATTGTCAAAATAGGGATCTAGTGGGTCCAAACCTGGATATGCTGCTAAGTTCGGCAAGGTTTCTTCGTTTAAGTGATAGCGTGACACATAATCTCTAAGATCATCAAACCATGGATTATAATTTGGATCTAGAGGATTAGGGGCTGGTATCCTAGGTATCTCATCAGGGTTAAAATCATGCATTTCTACTTCCATCGGTTGAGTAGAAATCAAAGGTAAGGGTTGTGGGGCTACTAGTTGTTCCAGACTTGGGTCAGCAGCAGTTGTAGCTAGGATATGGAAATTGGCTAGGCTTATATTAAGCATATCCTATGTATGGGCATCTGTCTTTCGCTTAGCGGCTGCTAGGGCTCTTTGCTGTTGCAACTTTTGCATTCTTTTCCTACATGCGAATGCTTCCTTACTGAACCATCCTCTCTTTTTATGAGGGAATGGCTCTTCTGACTGAGCTTTAAAGGCAAACATCCCTTCTTCCTGATCAGCAGAATACCCAGAAAGGGCAGGCTGTGAAGAGGTACCTTCATTCCTAGGTGAATCAGACAACTGACGACACATGTCTGAGGGTCCTTAATCACTCATACTGTAAACTAACAAATAGTCAAATAACACAAAACACATAATCACATAAATTATTTCATAACACAAAAAATAAAATTTAAGTGTCAGCAGAACACTTCTTTGGCTTAGACCAGTGGCTAGGCTCTAATACCACATTCTGTCGCAACCCCCGATCCCTTATCTGTCCCGGGAACGGGCAGACGCGAACTCAGAATTTCGGTGGTATCAGCTTGTTAATTTGGCAGTGGAAATTACATCAGGACCGCAGTTAGGAAATGTTTATCAGAGTAAAACCACCATATTTGATATTAATAACCACATGGGTAAAACTCAAGTTTCTTATTACAACACGTTTATAGGGATAAATCCTATTTTATTGAATTTAAAACATCGTCTTTTTAGGTAACTTTTATAGCCACATTTTTTCCAAGCCTTCAGTGCTCTCTAGCTGGCTTTTTACTAATTGGCTATCACATTGTGTTACCTGAAACGCGTTTTAAAAACATTTGTCAGTGGGAAATACTTGTGAGTGAATCCCAGTTTAATCAAGAAACATTTTATCAATTAAAACAGTATTGAGAGCGATCACATTGTTTATTTCTACACAATCACTCATTCAGTACTGTCAATCCTGACTTGTGGGTCATATTACACATTGGCTAACTCGTTGTCCAATGGTAACGTGTTGTCGTCCCTACTTACTACTCACAGTGTAGTAAATTTTGTATACAAAACCCCAACACACCGGCAGTAATTGAAGAACTACAAAGACTCAATCACCGCTTAATCACATTGTAAAACATTTAAGGTTTTGTAAAATATTACAAAAAAGTTAACAAAAAGAGGATAAACTCACATTGCTATCTTAGACTTTGCGTAAGGGTTTCCTGGGATTAATCTATAATTTTCACAAATGTACATAGGTTAGTATAATAACCCTTTGAAAATATTAATGATACCCTCCTCGAGACGGTATTCTAACAACTACGTCGGGCAGAACCACGACAGTTGTTACGGAACCTTAAATGAATCGGGCAGCGTATCTAATATGAAGCTGGGGTTATAATACTTACAACGGAGCAGAACCTCGCTAATTAGGGGGTATAATACCAGATTTATAAAGCCTATATTCAGAATTTGAGATTGAGAAATGATTTTTGAACGAATTCTGGTTGATCCCGATGGCTCCTTTATATAGTTGCTGAAACTGACTCTCACGCGGCCCGCGTAAGATAAGGGAAGGGCCTACGCGGCCCGCGTTGACCTTCGGTCAATGCGTAGCTCGTCCGGATCACCAACTAGGCTTGACACGATGATGACACGTGTCATCACCGTGCTGCGCCACTATTTCGATCTCTAGCGGCCCGCGTAAACTTAACGGGGGTCTTACGCGGCCCACTTGAACTTAAGAAAATCAACGAAATCAGGTTTCAACCCTGATACCGCCCGCGTAAGGTTGGGGTGGGTCCTACGTGGCCCGCCTCAACTTAATAATCAAATTTTAAATTTTATTTTTAATGCTATACTGTATTTCGGGCTCGGTTTTCACATACGGGGTGTATTTAAAGACATATTGAGACATTTTAAAATATACTAGGATGTTGGAATTTATTATGAGAGTGTCGATTTATTGAGGATTGTTACAACGTGTGTGTGCTATTATGTGTTACTTGTGCATGTTATGTTTATGTTGAGGTATTTAATCGCAATCGCAATTCTATCGCATCGCAATCTAATCGCGAACGCTAAACGCAAGTTATTTATAGTGATTGTATGTTAGATATAGTGGTTAAGTTACTTGTGTGACTAATGGGTAATACTATCGCATCGCTCACTCGAATCGCATCGCAACGCTCAACACGCGAATCGAAACGACAAAACTCAAACATGTCGGACACCTGGATCGAATGGCCAACCGATCGAGTGGCCATCCGATCGGATTGCCATCCGATCGAACCGCCATCCGATCGGTGACCAATCTGACACTTGTGAACTTTCCTCTTTTGGAAACCCTATAAATACCCTCCTGTCACATAACTTGTGATGTGACAGCCCTCTCACTCGACCAGCTCGCTCCAAGCCTTCTATCTCTCGATTCCTCGCGATTCTTGTAAGTTTTCAACTCAAACCTTGTACTTCTATGATCTACACGCACTCCTTCATCTTTTTCACCTTTGAATCTCAACTTTTAACCGTGAAATCCATGGATTTGAGGTGTTCTAGGGTGATGTCATCATGGAGTTCTTATGAACTTCAAGATTTAGCTTCATTCCACCAAGAACAACTTAGATCTGAAAGATTTCCACCTAAAGAAACAATGATTTTGCATAGATCTAAACATTTTCAAAGTGGAAAGGATTGAAAGATGGTTTTCCAACTTTCTTTCAACTCTTTTACACTCAATGCACTCAAAACTGGTAGAACCGGAGCTCGTTCTGATCTTCTACTCTTTCTTAGTGATGAGTTGGTTCAAGATCTGGTTACTATCAAGGAGACAACCGATTTCGGGTTAAACAAGAACAACCGCCACGAACCAGTAAATTGATTGGATTTGGGTGATTCCTGTTCGATCAGACGACTTGGGACTTGACGAGGTTCTGTTGTTTAGTACGTTATCAAACTGTCTAGAACAAACCGCAAACTTTCAAAAATAATAAAGTTTAAAACGATCAGATGCGTTGGGACGGATTGTCGTCCGATCGGATTGCCATCCGATTGAGCTGCAATCCGATCGGATTGCACTTTAGCTTCCAAAACTTAAACATTTTCAATTTTTTTTCAAAGAACAACAGTTTCCAACGGATTGCTATCCAATTGGACTGCCATCCGATCGAGTGACCGTCCTGCTGTGAACTTGTTCTCACTAAGTGTCCTGCCAATCGGATCGCTATCTGATCGAACGACCGTTCGATCGATCGACCTGAAGGGTAGAGATACTTCTCTATTTTCAAAATTCTACAACGAAAACTTCAAAGCCATCATACACAAACACATCCTTACCAAACAAATGTCAATCCGACCGAATTAACATCCGATCGAGTGACCATCCGATCGGATTGTCGTTCGACACTTGGTCACTTTTCACCGTTTTACGCACCGCCCTTCGCTTATACTATCGTTAACTGTTCAGGCTAATAACCCTAGCGCTCCCTTCAATCCATTTCCATCACTGTGAGTATACTCGATCCCTTTTTGCTTACGCATATTTGGGTGTTACATACATTACTTATTCTAAATCACAATCAATCACAAAACGCAAACACTATTTATACGCTAACCGTTATTGCATGTTACTTGTTATCCGATGAATGCTTGTATGTTATGTTAACACAGTGATTGTTGCCTGACGCCTTAGCAACGATAGTACTATTTGTTTGGACTCAGCACCTGTCGTGGACAGGGGTTGTTAAGGTTACCTCTTCACGTGTCACAGTGGTGATATATGTTGCGCATTCTACAACTGGCAGTCTAGTCTGTGCATATTTCATTGTCGATAACCTACTATCTTCGCATTATACATGTTACATGCTGGTTACGCGTAAACGATTTCGAACTCTATTATGTCTATTAAACTTGTATGCTCACCTTTACACTCTGTGTATTGACCTCTATTCTAACGTATGTGACAGGTGTTTGAAATGATTAGCATGCTGTGCTCTTACTTTTGTGGAATCAAGTAGGAGAGAGTCTAGAAACAAACAAACTATTTATATTTGAGTTGTCGAAACAGAACTATTTGTCTTTGAATTGTGTGTAATAACTATGCTACTTGTTATGTCATGGTATGGGACGTGATGCTTAAATAATTGGTAATCGTAGTTGTTATGGAATCTCCTGGACAATCTGTATCGCTCAGTGCCGCACCCCGATGTTTCCGTCATCGGTTGGGGTGTGACAGATTGGTATCAGAGACATAACTATAGAGAATTAGGCATAACTCGACCTAGTCCAGGT
>JARYGA010013214.1:0-19906 GCA_030545235.1 Helianthus tuberosus | reverse complement strand
AACCAGGATGACGTCACAATCACTAGATGATAAGAATAATGTTGGCTCGCTTTTTAAACCACCTATGCTTAAAAGAAATGAATACAACATCTAGGAGCGAAGGATGGGACACATCCTTGCTCAACAGAATACTGGATGTTGGAGGTCTGTTGTTTTTGGTCCCCATGTTCCTATGGTGCCAAGTGCTGAGGATCCAAAGAAGTTCGTACCAAAACCTTATGAAAACTATACTGAAACTGATTTTCAGAAGTTCGAACTCGATGCCAAAGCATTTAGCATCATAGCATCTGCATTACCAAATGAGATCTATGCTGGACTGTTACATTGTAACAGTGCCAAAGAGCTATGGGATGCATTGAAGGAACAGTTTGGGGGAACCGAAGAAGTTATTGAAAACAATAGGGAAATTCTGAATCAGCATTATGAAACCTTCTGTCACATTAAGGGTGAAACATTGACCCAACAATTTGAACGTTTTAGTTGTCTCATCAGTGAGCTAAGTCTTGTAAAGGTTGAATTTCCAAAATCAACTCAAAATAGCAGGTTTCTTAGATCGCTACCTAATAAATGGGACACAATTGCATTTGTGACTAGAAACTCTGTTGAGTTCAAAGATCTGACCCTGGCCCAACTTCATAGTAGACTCCTGACCTATGAAAGGGAGTTGAACCAGAAAAAGAAGCCGCAAGAGTCTGGAAAAGCTACTGATGATTACTCATTCGGTAGCACAGCTCTTCTGGGGCAGGAAGAATCTGGTAGCAGTAGTAAGGAACAGGGTTATAATCATTTCATTGATATAACAGCTGGTGGTAACTTTACCAACCCTGATCCTCACTCTACAAGTTATGCTTTCACTGCAAACACTGAAAACTAGATGTCAGATAATTTGTGCTTTGAACTCAATGATTTGCAACATTTTGATCCCACTGACTTAGAGGAGATGGACATTTTGCATCAGCTGGCTTTGCTTAGTGTGAGAACAAGCAAATTCTACAAAAGAACATGGAGAAAGTTCCCAGGGCTACATGGGAATCTAAGGGTTGGGTTGGATAAATCGAAAATCAAGTGTTACAAGTGCAATAGGCTAGGTCATTTCGCTAGGGAATGCATGAGTCAAACTACTGGTCCTATAATCACTCATCCTAGCTCAAACCCTAGACCTCAAAATCAAAGCACTGTGCACTATACCCAATACACCCCTGCAGCTCATGTTAACACTGCTCATTATGCTGTTACCCCTGTGCCTGTGCATTATGTCCAAACCACTGTTCCACAGATTCAATATGTTCAAACCCCTGTCCCCCAGGCACAAGTGCAACCTGCACCTCAAACAGCTGCTCCAGCAGTGGTACAACCAGATCAGCAAAGCTTTTTCACTCAAGGCTTTGTTGACTGGAGCAGCATGCCTGATGAGCTTAGTGATGAAAATTTTGCACTCTATGCTTCTAATGAACCTTCTAATGATGAATTTTGTTTGATGGCATTAGAGTCAATACCAGAGGGGATTGAAATTGAAGGTGAACAGCTAAGTGATGAAACAGTGGATGAGGTAACTGAAGCAGTTGTTAATTCAGTTGCTGGTGAATAGCTGCTGGGAGAAAATTCAGAAACCCTGATTGAACCACTGACAGACCCATGGTCCAAAGAGGACAAAGAAGAAAAGAAAGAAAAGAGAGCAGGTGAGAAGGAAGTAAGAGCTATTGATGAAGAAAATCATCAATGTGATTGTGCAATGATGGCTGCTGCCAAGGTATCTCCTCAAGTTCTTGAAAAACTGTGTTCTGACAATTGCATTATTGCTTTTGCTAACATCAAAGAGGTAAATGAAAACCTTCGGAATAAAATCTTAACTGATGAGGTCAAATTTGAAAGTTCTTTAAAAGAACTTAAAAAAAATTGACTGAAAAAGAAAAAGAGATCAGCAGTCTTAAAGAAGAGCAAAGCATAACCAAAACTCAACTCCAAACTATGGTAGAAAAATACCAAGTTTGCAAAAAGGAGTTGGAGTCCACCCAGATCACCTGTGAAAAATGGGTAGAATCATGCAAAGGGTATGAGGTTATGCTTGAAAAACAGATTAAAAGCAATGTAAAATTTGGTGTTGGTTATAGAAAACATGATGATGAAAACACTGCTTTTGAAAAATCTGTTCAAACCACTGATGTAACAAATGAGTTCATCCCCACAAACAAGAAAGGCCAAGAAGTGAAAATCACTGATAAACTTGGTAACAAAATCACACTAGACAGACCAATGGGATCCTCTACTTTTGAGGAGCTTGAAAAAAATGGTCTGGTGAGTGTGATATTCTTGAAAATTTCAAGCCCATGGACTTTACATCAACTGATGGTGTTAAAGCTCCAAAAGCTAAAGTCATTCCTCTCAAGGACATCCCAACAGAGGTTAAAACCTCTGCTGCAAAGGAGTCCGAAAAGAGAAAAAAGAAAGAAAAGATCAATAACCTGTTTTGTGAATTCTGTGAGAAAAGGAATCATCTGACAAAAGACTGTTTCCATTTAAAAGCTTATGATTTGAACAAAACAAGTGTCATTGTTCCAGCTGAAAGCTGCATTGTCTGTGGTAAAACAAACCACAAAACTCAAGCATGTGTGTATCTCAAAAACTTTGATGTGAAAAAGAATGAGTACACTGCTAAAACATCCTTGAGTCCATCAACATCATCTGACAAATTCACCAAGAACCAACCACTGTTTGTGCCAGTTCAAACAGCTGTCACAAAACAGCTGAACCAAACATCTGTCAAAAGAGATGTTCAGGTTACTGATGCACCACCTGCCAATCAGTTCAGAAAAGGCAAGGAAAAACAGTCTTACCAAAGGATTCCACACGTTTATGAGGCCTACAAAAGGCCCTCTAAACCCAAAGTGAACAGGCATCCTTTTGGGTACCAACAGATGATTGGTCAAGACCCCCAACAGTGGTTAGCAAGAAACAGTACTAAAACTGTCCAAACCCCTGACCTAACCACTGTCCATCGATATGCATCCATCCCAGACACTGTTGAGACCCCATCTAAAGCCTTATTGGCTTTGGAAACCCTAATGAACTAATCCTTTTACTTCATGTGCAGGGAGCTTCTGCCTGTTTAGATAGCCTTTGGTATGTTGATAGTGGAGGCTCCAGGCACATGACTGGATGTAAAGCCCTACTCAAAGATTTCAAAATTCATGGAGGGGGTGATATATCCTTTGGGAATAACAGTAAAGGGAAAGTTCTGGGGTCTGGTACAGTACAATCTGGAAATGTAAAATTTGAAAATGTCAATATGATAGACAGTCTGAAATTCAACCTCCTGAGTGTTTCACAAATGAGTGACAAGGGATATGGGTCATTCTTCACAAAGGAGTGTTGTAGGATTGTTGGACCAGAAATGGTCAAAAAGATTGAAGCAATAATAAAAACTGGTCAAACAAAACTTGTTGCTCAAAGAAGTGGCAATGTTTATGTTGTTGATATGTCAAAAGAGTGTCCCAGAGCTGATGCATGTCTGTTCTCAGCTGCCTCTAACAAAGAGACAGAACTTTGGCACAGAAGGCTGGGGCACACAAATCTTAAGACAATCACTGAAATTTCAAAAAAATGGTTTGGTGAGAGGCCTACCACAAAAATTGTTTTCATGTCCTGAACATTGCATTTCCTGTTTAAAAGGAAAACAGCATAAAAGTTCTTATAAGTCCATTGAAGAGTCCAAAACAACCCAGTGTTTGCAAATGCTACACATGGATTTGTTTGGCCCAGTTCAAGTCATGAGTCTCAAAAAGAAGAGATATTGTCTGGTTATTGTTGATGACTTTTCTAGGTTTACATGGACTTTCTTTTTACACTCAAAAGATGAGACTGCAGGCATTTTGCAAGATTTTGTGACACAGGTTGAAAAGCAATTTGACCTTCCAGTGAAAAGCTTCAGGAGTGACAATGGCACAGAATTTAAAAATAAGGTGTTGGATGCCTTCTGTGTGAAGAAAGGGATTGTAAGGCAGTACAACATCCCTAGAACACCAGAGCAAAATGGGGTAGTTGAAAGAAAGAACAGAACTTTGATTGAGGCTGCCAGAACCATGCTTGCTGATTCAGGTTTGCCATTAACTTTCTGGACAGAGGCAGTAAACACTGCTTGCTATGTCCAGAACAGAGTTTTAATAAACCCCAGGCACAAAAAGACTGCTTATGAAATTCTGTATAAAATCAAACCACTGATCTCATATTTCAAAGTGTTTGGCTGCCCATGCTTTATTTTGAACTTAAAAGATTCCATTTCAAAATTTGCAGCCAAAATTGATTGTGGTTATTGTTTTGGTCAAAAATTACCGAAGTAACTTAGTGATCAAATTAGTAAAGTGAGGTAGTGTGCTAGAAAGTGTGTTGAAAATATGCTTGTTAAGTTATTTGGAAAAAACAGTACTCAGGATACGGCTCAGGATATTGAGCTGTATCTATGATCAAACAATGAGCAAAAGTAAAGTAAACGACACGAGATGTACGAGGAAAGCCCTTGATCAATCTAGATCGCCGGCATACTCGGGAGCTGACAATCGCAGCTGCCTTGTTCTTCTATTGCTTCAAAAATCAGGATACAGTGCAGGATGTGGTACGGATCGACTAAGTGTTACAACGAAACTTGAATACAAGTGTGGTGTTTGCAATGAGCTAGAGAGTGAAAGTGTATGAGAGTGTTAGTGAAAAATTGTGTGTTCTAAGCTGATCCGCCCCCATCTATTTATAGTAAAGATAAAATAACAAACTACCCTAAACTTGCGGGATCCACCGAATATTCCTTCTTCGAACGTTGTAGACCTGGTCTTTCGGGCTCAACGTCTCTCCCTCAACAAATTCGTCCGAGTCTTGAGGAGAAGAAGTCCTCTTGACTGTTAGCAAGTCTCAGCCTTTAACCTGCACGTGGTTAATTCAATAAGCCTCAGGATATCGCCCAAGATGTTAGCAATATCCTCTTCCAGCATCCTGATCACAAATAAACAAACAAAGGCAGGATATTGGTCAGGATACGATTGTTAAGAAAATGACCCCTAACAATTGTCCCCAAATATATCGGTTGGTATACCAATCCAACGGATATATTTCAAAAGTTTCACCTCATAACTTAAGGTAATTAATACGACTAGACCCTTGAAATGACAGCGGTGCAACTTCCAAAGCATTATTTACT
The DNA here is from genome assembly GCA_030545235.1 of Helianthus tuberosus. Lineage (NCBI taxonomy): Eukaryota > Viridiplantae > Streptophyta > Magnoliopsida > Asterales > Asteraceae > Helianthus > Helianthus tuberosus. Next base: position 14,721 of record JARYGA010013214.1, on the reverse strand, counting down.
CTTTACCCCCCTATATTCATCCTATATTAACCGAGGGACTCCCTTTTACACTTATCCTTATCTTCAAGCGGACATCAGGTATTTCCCCTTCTATCCTTCTTTCTTGAATCGCTATTAGTTTGCTTAATACTTTTTATGGCACCACGAACGAAATCCCGATCGGACCGATCAACTTCAACCCTCGTAAGTCAAAATTTCATCGCCGATCCATCAAAGGAGATCTGCTGCTTCAACAATGCCGACATCGCTGCCCTTAAAGATTCCGGTGCCTTCCCCACCGGAACGGTCTTTCGTCCCTTTGACCAGGAAGCCCGATCGGACGCATCATCCGACGAGTGGGTTTGTTTTTTCGCTTATCCTTTCTCTCTTGGACTCCGGTACCCGTTTCCACCCTTTATCTCTAGCTTTTTCGACCTCACCGGCCTTAGCTATGCCCAAGTTATGCCAATGGTCTGGCGAATCTTGATAGTGTTGGATCAAATCAAATCTCGCCATTTTCCTAACCTACTTGTTGAGGACCTTCCTATAGCATACCGGCTGAGATCCCACGGCAATCACCGTTTTCTTCTCTTTTCCATCAAGAACCCTCTGGTTCTTAAAGCCACCAAGAACGAGGATCGATGGCGACGAAAATTCTTTTTCGTAAAAAGAGACTCTATTGATAAGGGTTTCGATTTACCGGTTAAATGGTTAACCAAGGGTAAGATTTAGGGTTTTAGGAATATCCCCAATTATATCTTCAAACTGTATCCTGGACTTATACTCTGATGTTTTTATGCAGCGAATTTCAGAGATTTAGTGCCTCCCAGTGCAGAATCCGAATCCAAGATCAAGGAAATCTACCGTCTTCCTGCCAGTGAAAGAACTTTTTCGCTGTCTCTTACAGGTTCACACCAAAAATCAAGCTCAGAAATGTCTGGTAAGCACATTCTCATATATTAATTATTTTTCAAAAGTATAATGGGTTTAAGAATATCTTCCCTTGTGTAGTACCAGTCGTCAACCTTGAAGGTTTCAAACTTGATGAGTTGGATTGCTACTCCAGCCTCGAGCCCACCAAACAAGAATCCAAGCCAAAGTCGTCTGCTACACCAAAGCCTACCTCTTCGAAAACTGTTTCTGCTCCCAAAGGCCCTCCGGCATCCAGGACCCGGGCATCTAGCTCTCGGAAGAGAAAGGAGACTGACTCCCCAGCTGTTTCTGAAACATTCTCTCTTGAGAATCAAGGGTTCAATGAAGCCACCTCATTCCTCAAACTGGTAGAATTTTCTTTTCGATATCCTGTACAAGTATGTTAGTCTTTATCCTGCTTATTTTTCACATTAATACCTGTGTCTTTATCGATAGGGTCTGGATCGTCTTATGCACTTATACGAAGACGCTTGCGGGCTTAACAAGATGTTGCAGATCCAGCTGGAGAAAGCTCAAGCCACCATAGCTGACCAAGGAACCATTGCGGCTGCCAAATCCCAGCACTACGAAGACAAATACAAGGCAATGACCCAGGAACATCAAGCTGCCCTCCACAAAGCTAACGAGAATGCTCAAGCCAAGCTAGATGCCGCCCTTCTTCAATATCAGCAGAATATGAGCTCATACCGGGATAGCTTCAAAGCATCCGTGGTCGTCTCCCTTCTCCAAGCCAGGATAAAGATGGCTTATGAGGCCATGGACTTGGGTTTTGAATGCCCCTCCTGGAATGTAAAGACTTGGGAGGCGAAACTAAAGGATCTTGGAGGTCATCCCGTTGCTCATTCTGCAAAGCATGCTGGTGAAGAGCCTTCGAAGGCGGCAGAGGAGGTGGCCAATGCTGATGATGATGCCGAGAAGAATCCTGAGGCTGATGCTGGGGCGAATGCTGGCAAGGAGGTTGCTGATCAAGAAGGTGCCGCTTCTTAGGCGGCGAAATGGGCGATGATGGATATACGTGCCAAGGCCGGAGCCCATTTTTTAAATTTCATAGTTGTGGTTGCATAAACAATTTACTTTTCTTGTCTTCGAACAATTTACATTTCCTGCACTAGAACAATGTGATGACCAAAGGTGGATGGGTCCTAGGTTTTAGGATGAAGCCCTTGGTCATCAATTAGTATAACTCGTTTTGAATATGATAACGGTTGCAGGTGGATAGGTCCTGTTTTGAGATATATCCTGCAACCGTTACACAAGTATAGTAAAAACTAATTGTGCTTTTGGCGGATGGGCCTTAGTTTAAGGTGAAACCAAAAGCACAACTTTTGACTTGTTAATAATATAACTATCTTTTGACTTATTTTCTGTTACGTTGCATTACTTAGTGTGAGTCTTAGCTTTGCAAAAAAAAAAAAAAAAAAAAAAAACTTCATACTGTTATCTTAAAAAATATCTTGATCAGTATGCTCAGCGATATACTGTAAAAGCCTCTTATTAGATAGAACTTCCAAACGTTCCTTCAACTTTGTAAAAATTTCTTTAGAAAGTGAAAAATAGTCTATCTTTTCAAAACCAAGTTTTGATAATATTTAAATGATCAGAGTTCCAAACTAATACTGGTTTCAAACATCCTAATCAAATATCCTGAAAAGGACTTTGAGAATACATCAGGATACTTAAAATAATGTTACAAAAAATTTATACGACGTTTAAAAAGGAAAGATCATACCAGAAATAGGGTATAAACCTATTACCAAACTTTAGTCCCTTTGCAACTCATCCAATGAAGATGTCCCCTGTGCAAGATACTTAGTGCATAAGTTCTGAGCCTCATCTTTTTAATTTTACATCACCATCTTGGCAGGAATGTCCCCTGTGTACAACGTCTTCTAACACTTTAGAAATCTATTGAATGTCAGTTTCCATTGCACAGGCAATTTTTAAGTCCCAAGGGTAAAACCCAAGGATGTACTGGAGATAAATCCCTTGTATCCTGGGGAAAATCCCAAATTTTCATGCGCTACAAGCGGGATTGTATAAACTCCAAGACTTAGAAAGGTGAAAACCTTTAAACCTTAGAGAGTATGAAAATACCCTTTCGTGAGAGAGGGTGATCAATCCTCATATACCGTTAGGATTCAGGATATAGCCAACAGTAACGAAATTGTCAGCCACTTTTACATGGACTGGTCCCGCCACCTTGAACTATCCCTGAATAGCTTGCGCTCCAGGCGGGGTGTTTAAACCCAATTCGGAAGAAAGGTGAATACCTTTAAACCTGTGAAGGGATCAGTATCCCTTAAACGTGAGAGAGGGGGCCAATCCTCTAATCTTCTGAGTTATCCTGAGTACATATCCTGGAGCTATATCCTGAAACATATCTTGCAAAACAATTGTAAACTAAGGTGGGTGTTAGCTTGGCTAACACCCCTCCAATGCTTAAGTCAGTATTGGGTTACAGAGAACAAATTAAACCAAACAAATTTAAAAAAGGTAGAATTCATACCATCCTGAGTTAGAAATTAAATTCTAAACTCACTTGAAATAGAGCTTAAGGTGTATAGCATTCCAAGATCTCGGTAGCATATCCCCCTCCATATTCTTGAGTCTGTATGCTCCTTTCCCTGCTTCTGATTCAACTTCATATGGTCCTTCCCATTTTGGAGCTAACTTGCCATCGGCAGGATTAGTAGTATTCTGAAAAGCCTTTCTTAACACCCAATCTCCAATCCTAAATCTTCTGGTTCTAATATTCTTGTTATATGCCCTGGATATTCTCTGTTGATATGCTGCCATCCTTAGCCTTGCCGCATCTCTCTTCTCATCTATAGTGTCTAAATCCTGAGTCAAGGCTTCAGGATTCTGCTCAGGATCACTTAGGGTAGATCTTGCAGTAGGTATTGTCATTTCCGTTGGAATCATTGCTTCTGCTCCAAATACCAAGGAAAATGGGGTTTGGCCTGTTGCATTCTTCACCGTTGTCCTATCTGCCCATAAAACAAAGGGTAATTCTTCTGCCCATCTTCCCTTTTTGGCTCCTAGTCTCTTCTTTAAGTTATTGACGATTATCTTGTTTGAGGATTCTGCTTGTCCATTTGCTTGAGGATGTACCGGAGTAGACGTAATCATTTTGATTCCCCAACTTTTGCAAAAGTCAGTAGTCCTCTTACTTATGAACTGAGAACCATTGTCACAAATTATCTCAGCTGGTACTCCGAATCTGGTCAGGATATTTCTCTTGATGAAGGATACTACTTCTTGGTCTCTTACTTGAACGAATGCTTCTGCTTCAACCCACTTAGAGAAATAATCCGTCATTGCTAGCATAAAGACTTTTCCTCCCGGAGCTTTTGGTAGCTTTCCCACTATATCCATACCCCACTTCATAAATGGCCAAGGGGAAACAATAGGATATAATGGTTCAGCAGGTTGATGCAGTATGTTACTATGTCTTTGACATGCGTCACACCTTCGAGCATATTCTGCTGCATCCTTTCTCATTGTTGGCCAATAGTATCATGTCCTTAATACTTTTGAGAATAATGACCTGCCCCCAGCATGGTTACCTGTTGGTGCACTTATGTCTGCACTTTGTCTGTATTCGGTCACAATGTAAAACGATGTCTTTGTTAGTCTGTAAGTTTGACCAAGTCAACCATCCTCCGGTTTGACTTGGCCAAACAGTCAACATTATGTGTGCAATTTGTTTGGTTCGAAGGATGGTCATCGAAGGATCACTTATATCCTTCGATGATAATGAGCTCGAAAGATGGACCTTCGAGAGATGGACCACGAAAGATCACATCCTTCGTGGTACATGTTGATCGTTCGAGCTGTTCCTGGTCGAAAGATGATCTTTCGACCGGTATGCATGATCCTTCGACCAGACCTGCTGGTTTGGGTATAAATACCCGTGTGTTGTGTTCATTTCGAGAGTTAGACACAGAGACAGAAGTTGGACACTTAGAGAGCAGAAACACACACACACTAGAGAGAGTTTGCAGAACTGATTTGTAAACCTTGTGCTTGTAACGGACCTTTCATACGTTTAATACAAGTGGTGTTAATCGTTGAACTTTGCGTGTCGTGTTATTACGTGTTCTATCTCGGTTTGCTATTTCGGTTGGATTCCGCACAACCGGAGTGGTTAGTATACAAGGATTAGGCGACTAGATCCTCCCCTAGCCGGACCTACAAGTGGTATCAGAGCCTTGGCTCTTCTCCTTGTTAAAACCGAGTGTTTTCGGGTGTTTCTCGGGTTTTAAAGTTTATATTTTCTGGAAAACCGGACTGTTTTTGCTTGGTGTTTTGTTGAAAACCTTGTTGTTTTTGGTTTTCATTAAACATTTTAGCAAAATCTTGTGTTTGGAATTTTATATTTCACCGAAAATTTATAAGTGTTCTTGAAATCTTCATAGTGTTCTTCATAAAAACTACACTTTTGATCTTAAAATTGAATTTTGAGAAGTGTTTGTGTGTTGGAAGTTGTAAACTGATTAAAATATTTGATCATTACTTGTTTGGTGAAAAACCTGCATGTTCAGACCTGAAAGATATGGTCTGAACATACTTTCTGCCGAAAGTTCTCACCAACCCGTCAACTTTTCACCAAACTGTCCGATTTGTCAACTGTGTCAGAGCTAGTTCGAAAGATATCCTTCGAAGTCGAAAGATCATCTTTCGACCAAAGGAGGTTCGACAGATAGTCATCCTTCGAGCATCCTTCGAAGTGTGAGACTTATCTTTCGGTCCAAGGAATATTTTCGAAACATATATCTTTCGGTCCACTGCTCATTTTCGAAAGACTAGGATCCTTCGACTGGGGAGTCTTTCGAAGTCATCTTTCGTGTGTATCTTTCGATCTACAGTACTTTTTCGAAGGATAAGGATCTTTCGGTTGGAGAATCCTTCGAAAACATTGCTCGAAACTCAACAGAGATCTTTCGAACCCTGTTGATCCTTCGAACAAGTGTGGATCTTTCGATCATCAGTCTGTTTGTTCTTAACAGTTTGTGTTTTTCAAGTGTCTTTCGACAGGTATCCTTCGGCTAATCAAAAATGAATCCAAGGTGGAATACTTTGGTAAATACAGATATGTATTTTGGTACTCCGTCATCTTCCGCACCGGTATCTTCTCAAGCTAATGCAGTTTCTACCGGTCAATGGGCATTTGTATCAAATCAAGTCCCAAGTGTTCAAAGCATTCTCTTAAGCGAGAGTGAAACGGGAAGTTTGAATAGACCTCCAAAGTTGATGCATTTATATGAATATCCAGGATGGATTGATAGATTTCATACATACGTTCTTGGTCAAAATACAGAATTGTGGTTGCGGTTCATCACAGATTTCGATCAAACAATAGAGGTTGCCGCATCATCTGCTGCTACGTTTGGAGATCTCTCGGAAGATCAGAAGAAAGTCTATGATCTAGAAAAGAAGGCATACGCAATTCTCACTCAGGCCTTAAGTAAAGATATCTATCATCAGTTTGTCAGTTATAAGACTACAAAAAGGTTGTGGGACGCGTTGAAGACAAGGGGCGTGGGAAATGAAGCAACACGTCAATTGAGAAAAGAGTTGCTAAAGAAAGAGTTTGATGGCTTTACTTGTATGGAGAATGAGTCGTTGGGTGATTTGACAAGTCGATTTAATCACTTGTTGACTGAATTGACAAACTTTGGGGTAGCTACAACTCCTGTAGAGATTGTGAAAAGGTTTGCAGATGCGTTGCCGCCTCAGTGGAATACGTTCTTGGAAATCATGAAGTACAATGGTACTTTAGCCACAACGAGTTTCAACGACTTCGTTCAAATTCTAGAAAACAAGAATCAGGAAGAGACTCTGAAGGCAAAAAGAATTCCCGTGCCTCAAAATCCTGAAATGTATTTTGGAGCCGCTAGCACTTCTACAAAACCTTCTTCGCATGCTCCAATTCAAACAGCCTTTGTGACTAGCACAGATATGTATGGTAATACTATCCAAGTGCCGGTTCCTCCAAAGACAGACATGTATGGAAATCTGCTGGAACCAGTCCCTCAATCAGCACCACAATCAGCACCACAACAGCAACGACCTCTCAGACCAACTGATATGTTCGGAAATCCTTTACCAACAACAGATATGTATGGGAATCCACTTCCTCCTCCTCCTGTTCAATCTACCGTACCAACAGACATGTACGGGAATCCACTTCCTCAACAGCAAGCATGTTATGGAAGCACATCATCTGCTGGTCAGCAATCAAAGCCGAATACAGTACGGCTCGACACCTCAAGCCTTTCTAAAGTCAGTGTGGAAGTAGCCAAGGAACACATGGAGCTGCTAAACACTGTGGTGAGCGCATACTGTGGTTTAGTAGAAGGTCAGATTGGCAACATTAATCTGACTCAAGAAGACTATCAGCAGATAGACAAGGAAGAGATGGAGATGATGGATATTAAGTGGGCCTTTGCCAGTGCTGTTAGGCGAGCAAAGGATTTCATGGAGAGAACTGGCCGAACCAGCTTGGAAAGCAAGAAAGACACCAAGTATGGGTTCGATAAACAAGCGGTTAAATGCTTCAACTGTGGTGAACGTGGCCATTTCAAGCGTGAATGTACAAGGCCATCTCAACATGGGAACCAGAATCCCTTCAGAGGTCAAGGCAACCAGCAGAACCAGAACAGGAACAATGTTCGCACAATGGTGCCTGTCAACAATCAGACTCAGGCAGGACCATCAAATGCCAATCAGGCACTTGTGGTTCAGATAGATGAAGGTTGTGACTGGTCACTACAGTTGGGAAATGATGCTCCGGATGGAACGGCGTGTTTTGCTGAGATTGTCAAGGATCTTAATCACACCAGTGGTGGAGAATCTTCCGCCAATGGTGGTGACTCCTCTGAGGATGAAGACTCTTCTGGTTACAGCAGAAGTTCGGATGAAGAATCCTCGAGCTCAGGTGATGATCATGTGGATGAGACATCAAATGCGTCAATCGATGCAAATATTGATGAGCTGTTGGAAGAAACTGCAGCAGGAATTCAAAGAAGATCTATCTTGGTGGATCAAGCTGCTTATTCTTCGTCTTCTCTCCATTCAGCCTTTATGGCGAATGTCGACAGTTCATCAAGTCAGGTATGTGTCGATGAACCCACTTCTGTTAGCTGTGATAATTGTGATAGATTGCTTGCTAGATGTGCTGATTTGGATGCAAACATGTCTGAGTTGCAAGGCAAACACGATGCTTTACAAGCTAGTTTGTTTGAATTGCAAGACAAACATGTTTCTGTGAATGATAGGTGGTGTGAATTGCAAAGCAAGCATGAGTCTTTGCAAGAGAAATATGATGTGACATTTATTCATAATCAGAAATTGACAGTTGATATTTCAAAGTGCACTGAAGCCAATATGTTTTATGAAAACCATGAAAAGAATTATAAATCAATGATTGAAACATTGAAGAAAGATAAAACAGAGCTGACTAAAATGGTTTCCAGAAAACAAACTGACATTAATTTGTATATCACTCGTCTTGAGGTGATGCAAAAAGAAATGGCTTGTGTTAAAACAGAAAGTGAGGCGATCCGACTCAAGTTAGACAGTTATTTGAGTTCTAGCTATGTGTTGGATCACATCATTGATGTTCAAAAAGAGAAAAAGGATGTCACATGCATAGGGTACAAGAAATGTCCACCACCCGTGAGAAACAACTTTGATGCTTTGCCTGATGAGGAGTATAGGACTCATTTTGAGCCATCGGTTCCTTTGGATGTTGAGGAATTTGCAGCAGGGCTCGGATACAAGAAAGAAGTATCGTCAGATTCAGATGTGTCAGCAGATACATTTGTAACTGCTGAACAGAATCAGGATCCTCCAGTGGTGGTTGAGGATGTTGATTCTTCTGATGATGAGTCTGATGATACTGATTCGGAAAAGTCTGATGCAGTGGTCAAAGAAGAGGACATACCTCTTGAGAATCATATCCTATGTGATCCTCCCACAAAACCTGCTAAGACTGTTCCAACCGAGTCCACATCTGCAAAAGAGTCGGAGAGTGTGGATTTGCTGTACACTCTTGTTGGTGATGATAAAATCTATTCAGACAAAGATTTTCCTATTAAAAATGTTAATCAATCTTTAATCAGTAAAGTCTTTGAAAATTCTACACGTAAGTTTTTGGGAAAGACAGGACCACATGTTACAGTTACACAGTGTCCTCCTATCCCAAAGGCTGAAGTTAGAAAACAGTTTGGGAACAAGAAATTACCAACAGTGCCAAAACAGCAAAACCATACCAAAACAAATGGTAAGACACCGGCTCAAGATCGAAAGAAGCCGAATCAGAAGAAGAAGAAGAATGTGAACTTTGTGAAATCGAAGGGAACGGACAAAATTGAAAAGTTTGCAAATCAATCTAACCTAGATTTTGTCCAAAAGGCAACAGTGATGAAAAGGAATGAACCAAGTAGTTCAAAACCTAGTACCTCGGGTTCACAAAGTTCATCATCGGCAAGACGACCACATGATACTTCGGGGTTTGTTGAACGAAGATCATGTTTTGAATGTGGAACAATCGGGCATATTGTTCGAAATTGCCCGTATCTTCATAAACAAAAAGGCATAGTTGATGATCCCCGTGGCCCAACTGACAGCAAGCGATCTGTTTCTGTAAAACAAGATCCTCGACTCATAAGAGAAAGGGAAAAGAAACAGAAACGCCAACAGGTCAAGAAAATTGAAAAAGCAATTAAAACCGATGTGGCTCAAAAACAATCTGTTTCTGTCAAACCAAACAATTTAAAAACTTCAGACAATCATGAAGTTAAGTTTTTAAAGAATAACACCGGTATAACAAAACAGACTTGGAAACCAAAAACGGTTACTGAATCAGGGGGACCATCAAAATTTCCGAATCATCAAAAGGTGGAAGTTATTGTTGTTGATAAGAATGGAAGACCCAAGACCACAATGGCTTGGGTCCCCATCTCCAACTAATCGATTGAGTTCATGTGCAGGGTGTTCCAGGAGGAACTATCAGTAGTCATTGGATTGTTGATAGTGGGGCATCCAGGCACATGACAGGCGACATGAAGCTTCTCTACGATGTCAAATCTATTAGAGGAGGTTATGTTGCTTTTGCTGGAGATAAGGGAGGATACATTACGGGTGAAGGAATGATTTCCAACGGGGTTGTTAGCTTTGACAAGATCAACTTTGTGCAACAACTTGATCACAATCTTCTTAGTGTTTCTCAAATTTGTGATAAGAAGTTCTCGGTACACTTTGATGCTAATGGATGTTATGTGCTGAAACCCGGGTTCAAAATTCCAAAAGAATGGATTCTCTTGTCGGCTCCAAGGATAAATGATCTGTATGTCCTTGATATGAGCCAAGCTATCACAACGTCTGCACAAGCAACATGTTTCGTTTCAAAAGCCACAGAAAAAGACACAATCTCTTGGCACAGACGAATGGGTCACATTCACTTACGCAAAATGAATCATTTGGTGTCAAATGAATTGGTGAATGGTGTTCCTCTTAAAAATTTCCATCTTCAAGACGTCTGTGTCTCGTGCCAAAAAGGAAAACAAACGAAGAAGCGGCACCCTACAAAGAAAGTCAACACGGTGGCTGTTCCTCTTGAACGTTTGCACATGGATTTGTTCGGTCCTGTCAAACACAAAAGCATTAGGAATGATCAGTATTGCCTCGTGATTACTGATGATTATTCAAGATTTTCTTGGGTGGCGTTCATGGCACACAAGAGTGAAACCTTCGGTATTATTAAAAACTTGATCATTCAGATTGAGAATCTTTACAACTTGAAGGTTAGGCGGATACGTAGCGACAATGGTACTGAATTCAAAAATCATGCCATGGCGGAGTTTTGCACTTCAAAAGGTATTCTTCACGAATTTAGTGCAGCTTATACTCCTCAACAAAATGGCGTCGCTGAACGTAAGAACCGCACATTGATCGAGACTGCTAGGACTATGTTGGTAGAGTCGCAGCTGCCCATTCCATTCTGGACTGAAGCTGTATCCTCTGCATGCTATACTTTGAACCGAGTCCTTACAGTCAAAAGGCACAACAAGACCTGCTTTGAGCTTATCAACAAACGGAAACCAGACTTGTCTTATCTTGAACCGTTTGGAGCTCCTTGCACAATTATCGATCCTCATGGAAAGTTTGGGACAAGATCTATCGAGGGATACTTTCTTGGGTATTCCACCCCAAACTTAAGAGTCTGGAATCTAGAGACTAAAAGGGTCGAGGAATGGTCTGAAGTCAGAGTACAAAGGCACACTTTACCAGTCAGAAATCCTGGTCAGCCTTGGATGTTTGAGTACGATGACTTTTTCAATTCGATCAATGTTGAAGCCGTTGAAGAAAGTGCTGCGGCAAGGATGTTTTTCGAGAGCGACAATGCAACAGATTCACCGTTGGTTCGTCCCATTATAGTCAATCAAGAACCATCTTCAGTGAACAATAATGCTCTCGACAATGAGGATTTTCAAGATGCTACCGAATTGAACGAATCTTCAGAGGATGATGAATTTCTAGATGCAGACCAAGGACCATCAGCAGCAGTACATGGTACTTCAGAGGGTACACCTCCAGTGGATGTCCCTAGAACAGCTGAAACTTCTGCATCATCCTCTTCGTCAATTCCGGGACTTGAATTGATTGCTGATCTCAATCTCAACAATTTGGGTACAAATATTCCAGTTCAAGATAATCCAGAAACAAGGATTCACAATACCCATCCTCAACAAAACATCATCGGAAATGTACATAGTGGCGTTCAAACAAGAAACATGTTGCGAAATAACAACAATGCAGGCTTGTATGCAACTATCCGAGAATCTGGTCAACAGAATGATTGGTCTTTCGCGTGTTATGTCTCACAGGAAGAGCCAAGAACTTGGAAAGATGCTTTGAAAGATAGCTCATGGGTTGAAGCGATGCAGGAAGAACTGCAACAATTCCAGAAGCTTGGTGTCTGGAAACTCGTAGAGAAACCTGCTGGATACAAGAAGATTGGTACCCGTTGGGTGTTTAAATGCAAGAAGGATGACCGTGGGATTGTTATTCGGAACAAAGCTCGATTAGTCGTTCAAGGTTTTCGTCAGATTGAAGGAATCGACTACAACGAAGTATATGCACCTGTTGCACGTCTAGAAGCCATTCGGATCTTTCTGGCCTATGCCTCATTCAAAGGTTTCAAGGTATACTAGATGGACGTGAAGAGTGCTTTCTTACATGGTGTGGTGGAAGAAGAGGTGTACGTCGAACAGCCTCCAGGTTTTGAAGATCCTATCCATCCCGATCGGGTTTGGTTGCTCAACAAAGCTCTTTATGGTCTACATCAAGCACCGCGAACTTGGTACGCAACCTTATCTAATTATCTGCTGGAGAACGGTTTTCGCAGAGGTCTTATCGATTGCACTCTTTTCATCAAAGAACAAGATGGAGATCTTCTTCTGGTACAGGTATACGTTGACGATATTATATTTGGTTCTACTAATGATGTTTTGTGTAGGGATTTCGAGCGTGTTATGCAGGATAAATTCGAGATGAGTGCTATGGGGGAAATGACTTTCTTTTTGGGCCTACAAGTACAACAAACCGAGTCTGGGATATTCATCCATCAGACTAAATATGTTGGTGACATCTTGAGCCGGTTCCAGATGTCTGATGCAACGCCCATCGGTACCCCGTTGCCACAAAATCACGGAATTACTCCAGACTTGAAGGGTCAAGATGTTAGCCCCTCACACTACCGCGCGATGATAGGATCTCTTATGTACCTCACAGCATCAAGACCAGATATAATGTACCCAACGTGCCTACTTGCCAGATATCAAGTGAACCCGAAGGCCTCACATCTTGCAGCTGTAAAAAGGATTTTTCGTTATTTGAAGGGTTGCCCTGACACCGGTCTGTGGTACCCTAGGGATAATAACTTTGACTTGATCGCATTCAGTGATTCTGATTTTGGCGGATGCAAAATCGACGGCAAATCTACAACGGCTGGATGTCAGTTTTTGGGAAATCGCCTAGTCACATGGCAGTGCAAGAAGCAGACATGCGTCGCTACATCAACATGCGAAGCTGAATACATTGCTGCCTCGAGTTGTTGCTCCCAAGTCCTGTGGATACAACAGCAAATGCGTGACTACGGTTTTGAATTCCTAACTACTCCTATTTACGTTGATAATTCTGCTGCATTACAGATCACTAGAAATCCTGTGCAGCATTCAAAGACTAAGCACATCGACATTAAGTATCACTTCATCCGTGATTGCTTTGAGAAAAGGCTAATCGATGTTGCTTACGTCCACACCGATGACCAACGTGCCGACCTTTTTACCAAAGCTTTTGACAAATCAAGATTTGACTACTTATTATTGGTAAACGGCATTAAGGTCAAGCTAGAGTAATCCACATCGGAAAATCATTTTTGTAAATACCTTTGTGTTTTAAATTTATCTTAGTTTGTTGATTTTAGGGGGAGTAAATCCAAAATTTGAATATCCAAAATTGAAAATCCAAAAACATTGAAAAATTTCAAAAACACAAAAACAATAGAAAAACAAAAATGAGTTTCCTGGCGAGCAAAAGAGAAAATGATAGTACATCGGTGGTCTGTCTAAACCTCTTTAAACCTTAAATTGAAAAACGATAAGCAGCTCTATATAAGATGTATCGGTAGGCTCACAATCATTTTAAAGTGTGCAGGGTGATATAAACTTAAATCGACTGAAGACTGGGTGGGAACCATTCATTGGCATATGGTCTTAGTACCGAAATTTCGTTTGAGAGATTGCCGAGGTTCTGAGATATTCGGTCTTTATGCTGCTTATCATCTGGGTATCATGGTTGTATCTTTTACCAAAAATAACGGGGACGCAAGTCTAGATCTTCCATGATACCATACATACGTGTACATATTTCATACTGCATACGACCTCAATAAGTGATTAACAATCACATGTCCAAACAAATAAGTGATAATATATCACAAATTCTTTCCGGGAGTCAAGTTCGTCTCTCTGCTGTACGAAAGTACTGACCTGTTCACGGACTTGCTCCTGTGCCCTCATGCATCGAAAATCAAGTTCCTCATCAATAAGTGATTATATCACATAGGGCTTGTTTTCAATCAAAATAAGTGAGAATCTCACATCATATACGGTCAAACAGATGATAATCGGTATACTCACCGGTAAGATGAACCCTCGTGCATACCTTGATACGGGAATGTGTCGTGATGTGGATGAACACCGGTCGGTAAGTATAAATCATACCTTAACGTATCCCCTCGCCATGATTACAAATGATAAGTTGAGCTTAAGTGGACAACAATACCGATAATTGTTATAGGATGCTTATCTTAATGTTAACTAATTGAACAAAGAGAGCGTTTTGGCATGACCGTACACTGATATGATTCTCTTACCCTCGAAACTCACAAAAGGAATGTCTGTATATATTTATTTACTGCTTTCAGTCTTTACATTTGAAATATTCAAAAATACCAAAAAGATTTTAGGCATGTTTTAATATAAACTTTATAAAAGCCAAAAAGATTTTATTTCTTTTTTTATTTTCGATCGTACGATGTTGGAGCTCGAGTCTTTGTTACCTGAAACCTGAACGAAAACCGAAAACGACTAAATCTTCATAAACGGTCGAAATTTGCAAGCGTTGAAAGTTAAAATTGAAATGGATAAAATTTGTTAAACTTTCAAACTGTCGGACGGTGTTTGTTTAAAACAATGGTCACATGTGTGTCGTTTGCTTATGATATTCCAGGCGGTTGTT
>JARYGA010013213.1:0-42287 GCA_030545235.1 Helianthus tuberosus | reverse complement strand
CGTTGAATCGTTCGATTAACGATTCGGTAGAGCTCGATGACATGTAGTTAGTTACTGCGTTTATTAGAAACTTATTAGATATTCCGTGTTAGGAATATTGTAGAATGCACGCTAGCAAGTCAAGTCTTGGAAACGACATCACAAAGTCGTAAATTGGCTAGCTTTGCACAGGCATATTCAGGTGAGTTCATAACCCCACTCTTTACTGTTTTACAGTTTTGTAAATGTTTTCGGGGTGGAAAGACATGCACGTTTTGCAAAAACATACAAAGTTTTGAACAAACGCAAAACTCGTATTTCTAAATCATATTACGAAGGGATTTCAAGGAACTCAAATGATTTACGAAAGGTTTATACTAAACATACCGGTTTTTACAAAACAAAGGTGTATTATCAAAATGAATAATTTTCATGACTAGGAATGGATCGTTTGGCAATGATATATATAGAGAATGAGGAGCCAGCCTTAATGGCTGGGGAGGCCAGCCTTAGTGGCTGGGGAGGCCAGCCTTAGTGGCTGGGGAGGATCAGCCTTAGAGGCTGGGGTAGAATACATGTTACAATTTTTACAGACATTTTTACACATGGTATGGTTAGCGTAAGGAGGTTTACTACTTAGATCATGTGAGTGGGTAGGAGCAACATGAGGCCAATAGTCCTCATGGTAGGACCGAGGGACAGGAGCGGTAGATCTATCTGGGTGTAGCGAGCCCAGCCCCAGGCCAAACTAGAAACGGACCTCGGGGTGACTTTGTCCACATACTAATGCCGTGGCAAAAATCTGCTAGGTTTGAGTCTCCCTACTTGCACTTCACATATACCAGTGGCCTTGCAAACCATTGGTGATCTCAATTCCCTTAATTGCTTCATACCAGGGATTTTTATACTTACGGAAACTTCTTGTTCATACAAATTAACTACCATGTTTTATACAAATTCAAAGCACATGATTATGCGGGTAAGGAGTCAAAGTCAGGGTGGGTATTGACGGTTATATGAACATTACAAATACAAGGCTTTACAAATACATGGTTTTATGAACATAACGTGTTACAAACACAACGTTTCCATATAACTTGGCAAGAAAATGATTTTTAAATTCATTTTCTCAATACTATTTCAAAAACCGGTCATTCCAAGGATTTATTTCAAACCTTTCACAACTCAAAAGATTTATTTCAAATCTTTTACAAACAAACTATGAACTCGCTCAACATTATGTTGATTTTTCTCGCATGTTCTTTCTCAGGTTACAGTTCTAAGACAAGGCACGGTTGGAATAGGAGAACCATTGGAGATACGAGTACTTAGTGGGCGTTCAAATTCTTGAAAGACTTAGCTTATTTGCTTCCGCTGTGCAATGACGATACCAGTCCAGTCACGCCAAGCTCTGATAATTTCGGGGTGTGACAGATTGGTATCAGAGCTATAGGTTACAGCGAATTAGGTTCCTGTTGTGATACCTAGGCTCTAACCTCACTTTTCTCTGGGACTTAGATTATTAAGACGTTGAATACATACAGAACGCCTAGTACTCGAATATGGTCTCCAACCGTTGCCGAAAAACAAACAGTCAAAAAAATTTTGTTTTCAAACATACGCTATTGTGATGTTTTATACCCGGTACACAAAACAATTACATACAGTACACAACACTCTGAGAGTTTAGGAAACATGCATTTAAGACCTTCGGAAAAGGGAATTCAGTCGGGTGGCTGGATCTGGTCTGAGAGACTAGGAGATTCAGTCTGGGAGGCTGGGAGGATAGTCTAGTGGGACTAGGAGATTCAGTCTGAGAGGCTGGGAGGATAGTCTAGTGGGACTAGGAGATTCAGTCTGGGAGGCTGGGAGTCTAGTGGGACTAGGAGATTCAGTCTGGGAGGCTGGGAGGCTAGTGGGACTAGGAGATTCAGTCTGGGAGGCTGGGAGGCTAGTGGGACTAGGAGGACTACTTGATTATATGATTGATTATTTGCGCATGTGTGTGTTTATTAAAGGTCATCACGTAGGAACCGCGAATATTAACTCGGGTACACACCATTATCCATATTGTCTATGATATTTTAACTTCCCGAGCAGACAGCCTACGCATAACGAAACGCTAGTGCACATGAATACATGGAACTCAATTTTTACGCCAACGGATGTCGGGGTACATCACCTTCTACGCGGCACACAACGCTAGTGCACAGGTATACGTGAAACTTAAGCTGTACATCAACGGAGATTGAAATACGACATACACGACTATCGAGGCGAGGCCTTTGAGAAGGAACGATGACGCAATCTAACGACGACGCTAGATCCCTGTCAGCAGGAGAACTAACGATCAGGAAACGACAACTTGTCACGCGATCCTGCAACGACACGAATCACGCCAGGGAGAAGACGATTGTCTCCGCATTCCCCCCCCCCCTACTTAACTAACGACGAATACGCTATGTTCGACATTCCATGGTAATGTCACCTAACAATCGGACATCACATGCAACCCCAGGTAAAGTCCTCAAATTTCTTTTATCGGAACTCCACTTTTGCATCTAGTGAGAAGATTTTCACATCCCTACTCCTCTTAATGGTCATTGTGTCACGATCATTTCTTTACGAGTTACATACATGGTTTTTCGTTGTGACCATGCCGAAAGTCTTCTTATCGATACATATATCTATTGTCGGATTGCGCTAAAACCAAGTTCAATTGTTTGAACTTGCTCATTACACTTATTCGATTCAAGACACCATATGATGTATTGGGAGCATCATATTCAAATCAATTTTTAACGAACACTTCATTCGTTCCGAGTCGTGGTAAACTTGTTTGGTATTCGACTCCATTAAATTGTTTGTTGATTTCGAC
Source organism: Helianthus tuberosus (assembly GCA_030545235.1). NCBI lineage: Eukaryota > Viridiplantae > Streptophyta > Magnoliopsida > Asterales > Asteraceae > Helianthus > Helianthus tuberosus. Next base: position 39,430 of record JARYGA010013213.1, on the reverse strand, counting down.
ACCATGTGATGGTGATTTTCATTAGTTTGAAGCTTGCGCTAAACTCGTTTACGCATCTCATGCACGGATCTAAATATTTATTGATTGTTTTCCAATCCACTTCGATTTATTATATCAAAGCGGTCTTAATACAACAGAGTGTTAAGACAATGGTACACAAATTCATTTTATATTCTGGTGTACCTCATAACGGTTCTTTCAACATCGATCGAATGCTTTGCGACATTCATTGCTTCTTCACCTTCGATCGAAAACATTGTTCCATTGATGTCCCATTTTCAATTGAAAATCCTACGATGTCATTTGAAACAAACTTTCAGATTCACTTTATTACGCTTCCATTTAACTTCAAACACGGTGGATTTGTTTGATCACCGCTATTATTGAATTATTTGAATCACTACGACACCTTGTGGTGTCAGTACAAACTTGTAGCTTGGGCTAATTATGATTGAGCGTTTTATGCAAAACACAGGTGATACTTGTTCGATCACCTCTATTATTAAATTGTTTCATTCATTGCGACACCTTGTGGCGTCAGTATGACTTGCAGCTTGCGCTGATCACGATCGAACGTTTCATGCAAACTATTACATTTGAGATTGTTGATTCTAAGTTCATCCAGTAGATGTTATTGCTTCTAGAACTCATTTACACGTTGTAAACGTTCATATGGAATTCGATTGGTCGAAGTTCCTGTTCATTGTTGGATCCTTGTTAACTTAGTCGCACTGGTGACTGTATCATTAAGTCTTGTTTTGATTACGCGGTCATTCACTTTGTTATTATTCGGACTTACCTGCGAACAATACAATTCCGAGGAGATAACATAGCCTAAATTTCGAGGACGAAATTTCTGTAACAGGGGGAGAATGTGACAACCCGTGATTTACGGCTCTTAATTACGTAATTAACAGACGATTAACGCGACAATAAATAGTGTTTACAGCACGGATTAACTTAATTAGGCCTTTGGAGTGCCTGGGAACGTCTATCCGTCTTTACAGTGCGCGAATGGTGGTTTACAGAGAAACCGGTGAAACGTAAACGGCAACGGATTGAAACCGAACAGAATACTAACAACACCGACAAATATTAAATTTTTACGATATATATTAGCTTCGTAATAAAATTGTTGTGACTACAGTCGGAACCGGATCGAGGAACGGATTAAAAACGGCAACGATACAATTTTTCGCGATTATTATCGTAATCGATGAACGGGCAACGACTACAGACCGTATTTTTGTGTATTTTAATTTTTGACGTTAAACGGAGTTCAGGGTTTTGACAACGGGTCTCGTAGGATTTACGGGCCACATATACACGGGGATTGAGCTTGTGGGCCCTGGGCCCAAGCCCAAAACCCACAAGCCTAAACCTACACATAATATGTTAGAATCCCATCAAAATCTATAAGATTTTGCTGAATCTTAGCAAATCTTTCCAAAATCTTGACAAAATATTTACTAGATTTACAAAAGATTTTCACCCTAAAAATAAAACAAATGACCTGAATGTCATTTGTTTGCACAATAGACATAAACCATGTTGTGTTCTATAAATGAAACCCCCACTTCCTTGTCTACACCCACACCCTCACTTGTGTGCAACTAAATCAAACAATCAATGAAGTCTGCCTCTCTCTCAATTTCAATTAGGCAGCCAAAATAATCATCCACCCTCCTCTCCTTGCTCATAATACACACACATAAAATACCCCCTCTCTCTCTAATACTTATACAAACACAGAAGATCAAACACACGCAGACACACAACACCCCTTTACATTTCTCCTCTCCCTCTCATCCACTCCGGTCATCGGAGCCGGGGTCGGCGGCTGTTCGTGTCCGATGAACCCACAACACACAGACACCCGGCTAGGGTGTGACTCGAGGAGAGAGAAACGGAGATCGGAGGTCCGATGAGGGAGGCCCGCGACGGCGAATCACAGCAGAGAGAGAGAGAGAGAGAGAGACTGAAAGAAGGAGACCGAGAAGAGAGAGAGAGAACCGGCGGTGATGGTGGTGATCGGCGGTTGCAATCTCAGACCGGTGGTCCTTGTTTTTAACCGGTGGTCCCTGGCTCGATTCAGGCGGTCCGAGACTTTATCCGACGAGTTCCGGTTGATAAAGACGACACGGCGGCGGGGTCCTCTCAGTCCGACGATTCACGGTGGTCCAGGCTCGAGTTCAAGTGACTCGGTTCAGAATGGTTCAAGTATGGTTCGGGTTAGCTCCGGGCCGGCCGATGGTGTGGTGGATCGGTTGAGACACAGATGCCGACATTGAAAATGAGTATGTTCAGGTTAAGTAAGCTCAACATCAATTTCCTTAGTTCATCTCAGTTTTTTTTTAGTACGGGTTGTTTACATTTTGTTTCGGGTCAAACCCGGTTGACTCGGTCAACACCCGAGCCAACTCGGGTCAACAGCAGGTCAGGCGAGTCAACAGATCGGTTCGGGTTCGGGTCTCGACTCAGTCCAACTCGGTTCAACTCGGTCCAACTCGGTGCAACTCGGTGCAACTCGGTTCGACTCGGTGTATTTCGGTTCGACTCGGTCAAACTTAGGTCAACAGTGAGTTGACTCGGTTAACTCAGATAGGCGGGTCGACTTTTCGACACTAAAGATGGTAAATGTTTAAGTCGCAACTAATAACGTTGTTTTATTTTATATAGTTTTGTTAAATACGCGATATCGAGCTCCAACCGAACAGACTAGTATTTACTTTATATTTTGCCGTTTTTACAAATGATATTTATATTGGTTATTGAACATTGATTGAATTTTGAAAATAAAACGACAACTTGTGTTGTCGGGGGCGTCCAAAAATAGAGGAAACTCTGCCCGTTTTTCGAGAAACACCCTTAAACACGACACGTATTATATTTCAAAAACGACGCTTAACGGAATTCGAGTTTATAATACGTCAAACCTTGATAATTCCAAACGCTTTTACAAATAAATGTAATGTTATATTTATTTCGAACGTCGTCAACTCGTATACTTTTACAAATAAATATAGCTCATATATTTATTCCGTATTTCAAACGACACTACAATTGTGTTACTAAAATAAATATAGTTATTCTAAATGTCGTACAACGCGAAATCTCTTACAAAAATAAATATGGTTTATATTTATTTTCAAACATAACAACTCGACGATTTCTTTATAAAATAAATATAATTCATCACATTTATTTTATACGCCTAGACGGCATATACGTATATTTTCGGCAAATAAACACAAGACGTGATATATATAATACAGGTTATTATATATTATTTTCATACGAAACGCGATATATGATACGAGTTTGTTATATGATATTTTCATAGAAATATTCTTTTATACACGTATGACTACTCGAGACGGCTAACGCACTTACAACGATATTTATATATTTTATATAAATATTTATTCATTTTAAGCCTCTCGAAAACTAAGTCTTTTTCAAGACTTGTTAAATTGCTACTGTCATTAAACGAGACTTAACACATATAACTTAATCTTTTCCATTAAGTTAACAACTTACCGTTGAATCGTTCGATTAACGATTCGGTAGAGCTCGATGACATGTAGTTAGTTACTGCGTTTATTAGAAACTTATTAGATATTCCGTGTTAGGAATATTGTAGAATGCACGCTAGCAGATCAAGTCTTGGAAACGACATCACAAAGTCGTAAATTGGCTAGCTTTGCACAGGCATATTCAGGTGAGTTCATAACCCCACTCTTTACTGTTTTACAGTTTTGTAAATGTTTTCGGGGTGGAAAGACATGCACGTTTTGCAAAAACATACAAAGTTTTGAACAAACGCAAAACTCGTATTTCTAAATCATATTACGAAGGGATTTCAAGGAACTCAAATGATTTACGAAAGGTTTATACTAAACATACCGGTTTTTACAAAACAGAGGTGTATTATCAAAATGAATAATTTTCATGACTAGGAATGGATCGTTTGGCAATGATATATATAGAGAATGAGGAGCCAGCCTTAGTGGCTGGGGAGGCCAGCCTTAGTGGCTGGGGAGGCCAGCCTTAGTGGCTGGGGAGGATCAGCCTTAGAGGCTGGGGTAGAATACATGTTACAATTTTTATAGACATTTTTACACATGGTATGGTTAGCGTAAGGAGGTTTACTACTTAGATCATGTGAGTGGGTAGGAGCAACATGAGGCCATTAGTCCTCATGGTAGGACCGAGGGACAGGAGCGGTAGATCTATCTGGGTGTAGCGAGCCCAGCCCCAGGCCAAACTAGAAACGGACCTCGGGGTGACTTTGTCCACATACTAATGCCGTGGCAAAAATCTGCTAGGTTTGAGTCTCCCTACTTGCACTTCACATATACCAGTGGCCTTGCAAACCATTGGTGATCTCAATTCCCTTAATTGCTTCATACCAGGGATTTTTATACTTACGGAAACTTCTTGTTCATACAAATTAACTACCATGTTTTATACAAATTCAAAGCACATGATTATGCGGGTAAGGAGTCAAAGTCAGGGTGGGTATTGACGGTTATATGAACATTACAAATACAGGGCTTTACAAATACATGGTTTTATGAACATAACGTGTTACAAACACAACGTTTCCATATAACTTGGCAAGAAAATGATTTTTAAATTCATTTTCTCAATACTATTTCAAAAACCGGTTATTCCAAGGATTTATTTCAAACCTTTCACAACTCAAAAGATTTATTTCAAATCTTTTACAAACAAACTATGAACTCGCTCAACATTATGTTGATTTTTCTCGCATGTTCTTTCTCAGGTTACAGTTCTAAGACAAGGCACGGTTGGAATAGGAGAACCATTGGAGATACGAGTACTTAGTGGGCGTTCAAATTCTTGAAAGACTTAGCTTATTTGCTTCCGCTGTGCAATGACGATACCAGTCCAGTCACGCCAAGCTCTGATAATTTCGGGGTGTGACAACAGTGGTTTTAAACCACCAGATAAACATCTCTTTATGTGCAAACACCTGTTTATGGTCAAACTTCTGTTTATGGGCAAACTTCTGTTTAAGGCGAAACATATGTTTCTTCAAAATCTGTTGACCGTTGACTGAGCAAACATCAGTGTTTAAAAAACTGTTGGGTATCCACTGATAGGAAAAATAGCCACTACTCACTTTTTTTATTGTTGGCATCTATTGATATTGACCATCAGTGGTTTTCCTAAAAAACAGCCACTGCTCACTTTTTTGTTATTGATGGTGTTAATTAGTGATAGATTGAAATTATCAAATAAAAACTAGAATTACAATGAAATTACCATTTTACCTCATCTTTACATACCAATGAGGTAAGATTTCCTCCAACATTGTTTTGATCATACAATTTAAAAAATTCTTTATAACTATTTGTTGGAAATCAAATCAGTAATTAATGCTAATTTCTTGAGCTTTGGACATTTAAAACATGCAAAATGTGAATTTCAAACTCACGGTTTAAAAATTAGAAAAGTCATCATGACAATGACAGTTGCTTTCAAATCATCATCAGTAATTACTGATAATATCAGTAATTACAGAAAAGTCATAATGACAATTGACGTTCGGTATCTACTGATAGGAAAAAATAGCCACTGGTCACTTTTTTATTCTTGACATCCATTGATATTTACCATCCATGGTGTTAATTAGTGATATATTGAAATTATCAAATAAAAACTAGAATTAAAATGAAATTACCATTTTACCTAATCGTTACATTGCAATGAGATAAGAGTTCCTCCAATATTGTTTTCCTGATGAAATTTAATGTTAAATTAAAAAATAAAAAAAATACTTGATGGGTATTTGTTGCAAATCAAATCACTAATTAATGGTAATTTCTTCAGCTTTGGACTTTTAAAATATGCAAAATATGAATTTCAAACTGACGGTTATTATCTCTTAATTAAAGTTAAAATAAAAATTAGAAAAGTCTACATCACAATTGCTTTCAAATCAGATCACTGATAATATCAGTAATTTTGAAATTTTGAAGTTAAATTTATGCAAGATGGTAATTTAGAATTGACGTTCTCTCTTTTTTTCCCTACTTTGCATATCATTACTAATATTTATTTACTTTAATAAGGAGGGATATAAAGATATACACTACTTACCTTTCAGTTCCCAATAAACATCAGTTCCCAATAAACATCATCACAATTGCGGTCAAATCAAATCAGTAATTACTAATAATATCAGTAATTTTGAAATTCAAAATTCAAACCATATATATTTTTATCCTTAATCTTAAATTAAAAAATAAAAAAAATACTTTTTGACTATTTGTTGCAAATCTAATCAATAATAATTAATTGTAATTTCTTGAGCTTTGGACTTTTAAAATATGCAAAACTAGAATTTCAAACTGACGGTTATTATCTCTCAGTAATTTTGAAATTTTGAAATTAAAAATATGTAAAAGGTAATTTAAAATTGACGTTCTCTTTTTTTTTTTCCTACTTTGCATATTTCAGTTCCCAAAAAACATCATAACAATTGCTTTCAAATCAAATCAGTAATTACTAATTAATATTAGTAATTTTGAAATTCAAATTTCAAACCATATATATTTTTTTATTATTCTATAAATAAGATACAATTATCTGGTTTCACATTCAAATCTCGCTCGCTCATATATGTGACCGTATCTTTCTCTCTCAAATGCATCTTTCTTGTGATTTAGCAGCTAATTTCCCATTACACTTCTTTGTTCGAATGTTTGTTGATAATGTTTACATGTTATCGTTCCTGTATCATTGTTCCAACATCGTTGTTTCAATGTAAATTCGCATCCCACATCAACCTTTCAATATCGATGCTGCAATATCATTGTTGCAACATCGTGAAAAGTTGCATGTGTTACCTTTTTTGATGGCAGAGATGCAACTTTAAAGTTACATGTGCCATTTTTTTTTATTTCCGTTAAATCCAAAGTCACTTTTTCTTGCTCCAGGAAGATTTTCTTCTTTTAAAGAAAGTATACATTCGTCCAAAGCTCGTGAAAACTCAGATGTGCAATAAAAATGAAAAAGACACGTTTGAATTTTAGATTAGTTTCTTATTCTTATTTGTGTTGTCAGTAATATGGAGTGTGGTGATAGAGACGTGCAGTTTATGGCGATGCTGAAGGACATACATCAAGAGGTTCAGCAATAGATGTAGTGGAAACTAAAGTTTATTAGTTCTTGCTGTTATTCTTAGATTTGAACTTGAATATTGTTCAGTATGTCATGTAATTATTGGACTTTTAGTTTTAAGGTCCTGAATAAATGATTAAATATAATTTTATGAATCTTTGTTGTGTTTTATTTTTACTTATTATTTATTGTTTCAGTAATATTTAGATTATGTTGATGTTGAATTGTGTCTGAAGATCTGTTTGGTAAGTCAACAGAGGATTAATAGTGTCAAGGATTTGTTTAATGGTCCAACTCTGAAAGGGTGGTGTGGTTATAACAGCTGATCATGCTAAGGACTGTTATAATTAATTCCTGCTCCATATAAAGACTGATGGGCTTATTGTCTCATGAGGGCTATGCACTGTTGAAGGCAAAGTCCTGTTAAAGACTAGCACTTATGGTGTAGTTATAACAGCTTCTACAGCGGATTCAACTTTAGTATTTATGTATCAGTTTTTCTTATGTAACAGTGTTTAGGACAAACATTGGTTCTCTATACTTTATCTCTCGAGACAAACCTATACAAACTCAAAGATTAACCATTGCCCAACAACAAAAGTGGTTCATCATCAACAGTAGATATTCTATCTTTGTTTTTGTTAACAGTATTTATATGTCCAAACTGTTAATATTATATCTCTGTTTATGTTAACAGTATTTATTTAATTTCAAACATCTGTTTATGTTCAAACAGATGTTTCAGGTCGAATATTTATTTAATTTCAAAATTTTGTTTATGTCCAGATTAGATGTTTAACAGTATTTAATTTAAAACATTGTTTTAATGATAAAATGGCAAGTTAAATTACAAAATAAAAAATATTCTTGATGACTATTTGTTGCAAATTAAATCAATATCTATCCACTGTTAGATAAAAAACAACTACTGCTCACATTTTGGAGGTTGACATCCACTGAATAAAAGTGAAGTACACTTGGATGATTATTAAGCTCCTCATTTTGATTGTTTGGGTATAGTATTCTTCAAATTGGTCTTTTCTTGCAAACAGTTTTTAATGTCAAACATTTGTTTAAGCGCAAACATGTGATTGTTAAATGTTATCCACTGCTGAAGGCCAGCCTCTGTTTCTTCATTTTTCATGTTGACCACTGACTGACCAAACATCTGTGTTACATTTTATTGGGTATCCACTGATAGTTAAAAAATAGTCACTGCTCCCCTTTTTATTGTTGACATGCACTGAAATTTACAATCATTGGTTTTTTCATCAGCGGTTCACACGTGGTCAGTTTTTAGCCTTCAGATCTTTGTAACCGCTGCCACATCAGCACTTACTTTTTCCCTAAATAAAAGCCTGATCAAAACCCCCAAACAGGGTTTTACACTGTGGAATTGAATTCTCAAAGCAGTTTCCAGCCTTCCATTTCGAACCATTCTTCGTCTTCTTCATCAAAATGATGAAATCTAAATCAAAATCAAAGTCAAAATCATCAACGTCTTCCAAAGAGGTCGCTCAAACGGCAGGTGAACCCATTGAAATTCCTTACAAATCCTCTCACAATTACTTGGGTCTACTCACAAAACTCACCATCAACCACACCTTTGATTCCATCATCGACACCATATCTGCATCAAAGTACAAAACTTTGCTTACAGCAGATTCTCCCATTTTCCAACAAACTCAAAGAGAGTTCTGGAAAAATGCTACCGTTGAAAAACAAGGAGACATCGTCATAGCCATCAATTCTTCTATACAGGGAAAAGCAATTCAGATTACTCCACAATCAATCTCAGAAGTCTTTAAACTCGATGATCAGAAAGGTAAAACTTCTTTTTCTAAAACCGACTTGAAAACTGATTTCTTGAAAAGGGGGTATGCAGAACAACCAAAAAGGGATACCTTAAAAAAGGGTTTCTTCCCTTCTGCACCTAGGTTTTTATTCCACACACTTTTGATGTGTGTTTCAAATAAAACAACTGGTTTTAACGAAATACCATTGAAGATCCAATGTCTGGGTTATGCTATTTTGAATAATGAAAATTATAACTATTCCCAGGAGATCTTTAATGACTTAGTAAAGAATGTTGATAGCAAATCATTTTTACTCTTTCCAAGGTTTCTAAGCTACTATTTCAAAGAAAAATTTGGAAAAGAAAATGAAAATTTACTCAAACAAGGTGCATCTTTTAAAATAAGTGGTTTGACAACTGAAACATTTTCTAGAATGATGGCACCTATAAAAACAAAAGCAGAGGTGCCTGAGCAAAATTTAGCAGCTACCACTGCTCCTCAGGCATCTACTGTTGAGCCCACTGCTACAGGTGATCATAGCAGCACAACCACTGCTTTGAAACCCACACCTGCCATTACCAAAAGGACCAAAAAGAAAATCTCCAGAAAGCCCTCAAAACCCAAATCAAAGGCAACTCTGGAAGATGAGATCCCAGAGCAACTGCCAGTGACAACACAAATGTCACCAAAAACCACTGCTGCTACTTCCTCACAGCAGATGGTAGAAAGATCTCCACCTTTACCTCAAACTCCTCCTGCATCCTCACAAAAGGATCAGGTTGTAAACACAGGGACTCCACATTATGAAGCTCTGGATTCACTCGGATCCATCTTCCACAGTCCTGATCCCAAGGACATGTCTCTTTCAACACCCTTATCCTCACCCCTCACATTACCACAATGCATGATACCTTTGTTGCATGCAGTTAACATAGCTCAGACACAAACCGGTTCCTCTCAATTACCTATCACTGAGAGCATACTCCTACAAGTGACTGGGTCTGATGATTTTACCTCTGCTATCCCAGCAGCAACTGAGGAGGTTACACCCCTTGAGTTACAAGTAACTCTTGGTGGTAGTTCAAGTGGAGCAGCAACTACAAGTGATGGATCAACAGATCTACATTTGGACAGTTGTTTCATTAGTAAGACTCCCTTGAAGGCAATTTCTTCTATAGCACCTCTGGTAACCACCAGTGAGTTTGTTTTAACCACTGGTACCATTGAAAGGTTATCAAGTGCTGAAGAAAGAAGTCCCTAGTACCAAGAACAAGGGGCATCAATGGATGATTTCTGGGCTTCATGTCCTAAGTCACACATTGGTACAACCACTGCTGGTGGGGAAACAGATGATTCCATTAAATTGGATTATCATTCAAAATATCAGGAATTGACGGGCAGAGTTGAAAAACTTGAAACATCAGTTGCTGAAATAAAGGATATGGTGCAACAGCTGTTAAAAGCTCAAAAAGCACAATCCACTGCTGTTCCAGCTCAAGCACCTGCACAACCTGCACTTGCTGCAAATGAGCTATGTAGTGTATTCCAACCCCTGCTCCAAAAACAAAAACAAGCGGCTGATCACCAGCATGCAATACATGTACAAATGCTGACAAACATGTTGGAGTCTAGGTTCAAAGATACTCAAGCAGACATCAAGGCTATAAAGGCCAGTATCCAAAACACCACTAGCAAAGCTCCTTCCACTCTAATATTCTTTGATAACCCCCCTGCAGATAATGCCAAAAAGGGGGAGATAATGAAGCAGTTGAAAAAGAAGGGAATAGAACATGGCTTGTGTGTTGAACCTGATCAAGAAAAACAGACATCTAAACCACCTCCCAAAGGCTCCAAACCTCAAACCACAAAAACTCAAACTTCCATTCAAACTGTTGATATGGCAGTAGTTTCAAAAACTGCTAACCAAACATCTGCCATCTCTTCAACACACACCACTACAACACACACTACAACCACTGCCCTACCAGAACCTAAAAGTACAACACCATCCACCAAATTACCACCTGCTCAAAAGCAGAAGACATCTACTGACACATCAGTAGTTGTAATGACAACAGAGGTTGAAACACCAGTTGTTTCAACAGCTGTTTGCCAGTCATCCACCACTGCTCTCATCAATGTCACATCACCACCATCACCTCCTGCGAAAAAGCAGAAGACATCAGATGTTTCATCATCTGTTGTAATGGCAACAGTAGTTGAAACACCAGTTGTTTCAACAACTGTTAGTCAGCCACCATTCACCACTACCCTCACTTCACTTCAAACCATCTCCACTCCACTCAACAAATCACCCAAAAGCACTCCTTCACTGAATAAAATTTACTCCAGAAAAAGAAAAATAACTTAGCCAGATGAAGACAAACATGATCCTAATGCTGCAAAATATCCACTGGAACTGGAAGCTGTAAAAAATGAGATGAGACAATTCTACACCAAGGATGATCCTTCAACAAGAAGATTCCCTTCTCTCATAGGCTTCATAGTCCCAGAAGATATGGATGAATATCTCAAGCTTAAAGCAAGGCAGGCTAAAATAAGAGCAAAAGTTGAATGTGAAGGTCAAAGTGACGAAGCCATATCTGAAAAATTGGAATTCTTGCTCAGTAAGGTCAAGCAGATGGAAGACTATGCACAAGATCTAAACAAAGAAAAGACAGATCAACGAAATAAAATGAGAAAAGAATATCTTGCATATATCATGAAAGAAAAATTCTATCCTGCTGAAGAAAAACAATTTGAAGAATGGCCAATAGTTGCTTTAAAACATGAGGCAAACAGAATTCAAAGAATTAAAAACGATCCAAGAAAGAAGAAGACAACTCCAAATTGGAACAAATACAAAAAGCTCATTGCTGACCTTACATCTGAGTATAAAAGAAAGAAGCAAGAGCTGGTGGATGCTAAGGTGGATACTGCTGAAGCCATAGCAAAATGGACAAAGCAGTATACCGACGAGGCTTATGAAAGGCTTAAGAAAAGAAGCATAACAGTCTCAGACACTTCTAAGAAGCCTGACTACAAAAAGCTAGAATAGCATATTGATACTCTTAAAACACAGATCACATCAGCAGATAACCCTATCATTGTGGAAAACCAAGAAAAAGGAAAACTGCTGACCAGTTAAGAAGAAAAAGAAAAGGGAGCTGAGTACTTCACAGAAGCCATCAAGAAAATGGATCTAAAAGAAGACAAATCAGCAAAGCTTCAAGAGCTTGCCAAAAAGGTATTAACCAAACCTGCATCACCAAATACTTCAGACATGACAGACTTTGAACTAGATCAAAAGAAGAGGCAAGAGCAGATTGAAAGAGAGACTGCAGAAGAGACAGCTGCAGCAAATAATGTCATCGAAATGGCTTTCAAACAAATGTCTGAAAGTTTACAACTTTTCACAAGATCAATTTCTCCAAACTCATAAGAAAATAAATCTCTCCCAAGAAACCCATTGGGTTCAAAAGTACTAAAGTGGATGTCTGATCAAAAGACCCACGTATTGACCTTGGTCAGATCCAATGGCCAAGTGAAGTACATATCAAGGAAAGAAGCACTAGGTCTTGGTGTTGAAGATTTGCAGGATCTCCTTGAACTTTCACTGTGCAGGGATGAGGATGACTCAAGTTCCAAAGACTTTGAAGAAGAATTTAAAAGACAAGCTAGAGAACTTTTGATGAGAAATAAAAATCCAGAATAATGAAGGGTTTTGGCATTATCTGTTCCAGGGGGAGATTGTTGGGATTGAACCCTACCAGAGGAACAGATAATGAAAGCGAAAACTGGTTCACAACAGTGGATTCATAATAAGCAGCTGTTTATACTATACTTCTCCCTTGAAAGTGATCATAACAAGTGATGGCTCTCTATCCACTATCCGTATACAACTGTTGCTACCCTTTAAACTGCTGACAAAGCCCTGAAGAAGTAAACACTGCTGATTCTATCTACTGTTGACAAAGCACTGCCCACTCAAAGACTGATCAACTTTAAGGGAAGCACTGTTGGAAGAGCATAGCAGTAGTTTAGTATATTACTTGTTTTATGTAGAATCAGTGGTTAAGAATAGCAGTGTTTGTATAGGAACAGTTGTTACAGGTTGTTAGGCTGTTAGACGTCGGTTTCATGGTGACGTCAGCTGAGATGCCTCAGTGGTTTGGATTGTCTATAAATGGAGCAGTATCCTGTACTGTTACATTTGATCGTCTTGAGTGAGTTCTTCTTAATTCAATCCTTTCATCTTGTCCAACCAACCATGGAGTAAAAGGCTGAGGGGGAGTTTAGTTTGTAAGCATGCTTGTAATCTTTTGCTTTGATTTGTAATCTTTCAACTTAATGAAAAGCAAATGTTTATCAAAACTATCTTCCTCTTTGATTGTGTTTACAAAGTTTGTTGTTCATTTCCGCTGCACTTAAACTATGTTCATTTCTATTTGATTTGTTCAAATTATACAAACAAACACAATCACGAAAGCCTCCGATCCTAACAAGGTTAGCTAACGGACTATCTAGCGGTGTCTGTGTTAGTGTGTTGCGTGTTCTGCAGCATCGCACGGGTTCCTTACTATAATAATATGGTAACTATTGATTAATAATATGGAGTTACATTTTGTGAATTTATTGTTTGTTGAACGTTTGGATTAATTAATTACCCGAGAAGCAATCCCGGGTAATTAATTACCCGGTGATGTGAAAACATTGATGTTGAATCCAATGAGATGCTTGATGTAATGAGGTCGTATTAATAACAAATAATAATTGATATAACTAAGTTTCCCGAGCCCGGGAAGCAATCCCGGGTAAAAACCTAGTTATAATTATAACCATAAGCCATGGTTTGGAACTTTTAACTGTTGGGGAAATTTGAAATTGCTTGGATAAATCTGAAGTCGTGTAATCACTTTCAGATCAAACAATTGGAGTGGCTACCAATATTTGATCGGATAAAATCAGAATTGATTCTAGATTTCTGTATGAGAATTTGGTTGAGAGAATTTTGAGGGATTCTCACGAACTGTAAATTCGTCTAGGGTTTTTCAAAAACGTTTGAAAGAGCGTATTTGCAGTTTTCCACAACTGCTTGCAGTTTTCGTTTCGAACAAAAACACCTTTAGTCCCTCATGTTTCAAAAGTGCATATTTAGCCTGAAATTTAATTTCTGATGCATTTTTTATAAAGGACTTTTGTCCAAAATAAAAAATTTCCAAGCTGACCCTAGCCAGGGGCTCTGCCCCTTGGACCACGCCAGGGGCTGCCGCCCCTTGGACCACGCCAGGGGCTGCCGCCCCTTGGACCCCGGGAGGTAAATCCACCAATTTCCAAGTGTTATTTTGCAAGATAGAATCCATTTCATCTTGGATGGCTTCTTTCGAAAAAGAAACATCCCTTGAAGCCATTGCTTCACTATATGTCTTTGGATCCTCATCGACATTGAAACAATATTGATATTGAAAGTTAATATCAACCCTAGATCCTTCAACTAAGTTCAATTCAAAGTTATCACCATAAGACTTGGCCTTTCTTTCTCTCGAACTCCTTCTTGGTTCAGTGCTAGTTGAAGGCATAATTTCTTTTCTACTAGAAATCTTTAAAGAAGGATTCATATCCTTTGGCCTAGGTATAGATGAGAATCTCTCTTCATCATATTCTACATTTCCACTTCTTGCCTCAATGACCGTATGGACTGACACGTGGTCATTTGGTTCTATTACATAGAACCTGTGAGCAAATGAATGCTCCGCATATCCAATGAAAATGCATTCTATACCTCTTTCCCCTAAGTTTCTTATCTTAGGATCATTGAGCCTTACCACGGCTCTACAACCCCAAACTCTCAGTTTTTGCAACTCGGGTGGCTTTTTATACCAAAGCTCAAAAGGGGTTGTTTTCTTCCTTTTATTAGGAACCCGGTTTAACAAATAGCAAGCCGTCAACATCGCCTCCCCCCAAAACCCATTATTTAGACCTGAATGGGACAACATGGTATTAACCATCTCTTTTAGTGTCCTATTCTTCCTTTCCGCCACACCATTTTGTTCTGGTGTGTAAGGAGCTGTGGTATGGTGTATTATTCCAGTTGATTGGAAATACACCGGATCAAAATACTCACCACCTCTATCGGTATGTAGAGTTTTGATCAATTCACTTTGATGAAGCTCTACTTCTTGTTTGTAGATTTTAAACTTTTCCAGAGCTTCGTCTTTTGCATGTAACAAGTAAACATAACAAAATCTAGTAGCATCATCTATAAAGGTTACAACATACTTCTTGTTACCTAATGATGGTGTACCATGAAAATCACATAAATCACTATGTATCAAATCTAACGGTTTACTTTCTCTAGTAACATGTTGTATAAAGGGTTTTCTAGTTATTTTATTCAACTTGCAGATATGGCATTTTTCATTTGTTAAATTTACTGCCGGAATTAAGCTCATTTTAGACATTTCCATAAGTCGTTTATAATGTACATGTCCTAATCTAGCATGCCATAATTCAGATTTAGACGAATTTACACTAGTCGAATTTACACTAGATACAGAATCAGTCGACCCCAGCCAGGGGCTCTGCCCCTTGGACCCCGCTTCTCTCGAGGGCGCAGCCCCCTTGGATCCCCCGTTAGTCCCGATGACATTCAAATAAGCGTGCACTCTTATTTGTATGTCACACGGAATCTCAAATTATACTAAAATATCCAACATTGACTGACGCCCATTTTAGTGTAATCATAGATTAACTAACTTGTTCACAGCAACCAAAACAAACTAATGCATAAATGAAATGTCGTGACGATTGAATTTCATATTAGTATATTACACATTCCAAATATTCGAATTTAAGGGTGTCACTAAGGATTGAACCCTTAATATCCATAATGAATACATGAAGATAATATACACATTAGTTTACATACATAGATCTAACTTGACACTATCTTTTACTAGCCTGTGTCCCTATCCTTCATAAGCATATCAAAGCCAAGTCCAAGCTTCTTGAAGCAGCAAAACTTCATGCTCATATAGATAGCTCTTTTACTCTTGCACCTGCAAATGCAATTTTTCAAAAGAGCTATTAAGAAGATATACCTCAACCTTCCTTAACTTGCAGATCTAAACACATACATTTGGGACGATTTAATGTTGTGTTCCAAACTCTAGATGTTAAGCTTTCCACATTGAATTCTGAACCTAACGTCATATTAGGTGGGAATTGGGTATCTTAACATGAGAGTTCTCAGATGGACTTTAACCCTGATCCCACATCTGATACTTTCACGAGATCTCTAGTTGACCCTTTGGTTAAATGATCAGCTAAGTTCTGTTGAGTTCTCACATACTCAACCGAAATCACACCATGCATGATGAGCTCACGAACCATGCTGTGTCTCACACCTAAGTGTCTTGACTTGCCATTATACACTTGACTATATGCCTTAGCCAGTGTAGCTTCACTATCACACCTTATAGAAATGGGAGATATTGGTTTTGGCCATAATGGAATCTCATAAATCAAGTTTCTTAGCCACTCAGCTTCCTTACCAGCTGCCGCTAAGGCTACAAACTCAGATTCCATAGTTGAATCAGTTATGCAAGTCTGTTTCTTTGAAGCCCAAGAAATAGCACCTCCCCCAAGTAGGAATACCCAACCACTTGTGGAAGAATGATCTTCCTTATTGTTTATCCAACTTGCATCTGAATACCCTTCAATCACTGAAGGAAATCCAATGTAAGTCAGACCATAATCAGTGGTTCCTTTCAAGAATTTGAATACTCGACCTAATGCTTGCCAGTGATGAGTACTAGGATTGCTAGTAAATCTACTAAACTTTCCAACAGCATACGCTATATCTGGTCTGGTACTGATCATAGCGTACATAAGTGATCCAATTGCTCTTGAGTACTCAAGCGGAGATACTGCAATACCTTTATTAGGTAATAGCTTCAAACTAGGATCAGTAGGAGTACTTGCGGGAGAACAATCCTTGAAATTAAACTTGTTCAATATCTTCTCAATATAGTGGGATTGAGAGATTGAAATGCCCCTGTTCTCACGTTTGATTTTAATACCTAAAATCACCTCAGCCTCCCCCATATCCTTCATAGCAAACTTAGATGATAAAAATTCCTTTGTTCTATCAACTTGATCTTGGTTAGTACCAAAAATCAACATAACATCTACGTACAAACAGATCATGACTCCATTTCCAGAAGCATCAAACTTGCTATAAACACATTTATCTGCTTGGTTTAAAACAAAACCATTAGACAATACAATCTCATCAAACTTTTGATGCCACTTACTAGGTGCTTGCTTCAAGCCATAAAGAGATTTAATTAGTTTATACACCTTGTTTTCACTTCCAGGCATAACAAACCCTTCTGGTTGTTTCATGTAAATCTCCTCATCTAATTCACCATTTAAAAATGCAGTTTTCACATCCATTTGGTGAATTTTAAGATTATGTATAGCAGCAAGTGCTAATAATAATCTAATGGTAGATAGCCTTGTTACAGGAGCATATGTTCAAAGAAGTCAATACCCTCCTTTTGTCTAAACCCTTGGATTACTAATCTGGCTTTAAACTTACCAATAGTACCATCCACCTTCATCTTCCTCTTGAAGATCCATTTACTTCCCAATGGTATACAACCAGGAGGTAAATCCACCAATTTCCAAGTGTTATTTTGCAAGACAGAATCTATTTCATCTTGGATGGCTTCTTTCCAAAAAGAAACATCCCTTGAAGCCATTGCTTCACTATATGTCTTTGGATCCTCATCGACATTGAAACAATATTGATATTGAAAGTTAATATCAACCCTAGATCCTTCAACTAAGTACAATTGAAAGTCGTCACCATAAGACTTGGCCTTTCTTTCTCTCGAACTCCATCTTGGTTCAGTGCTAGTTGAAGGCATAATTTCTTTTCTACTAGAAATCTTTAAAGAAGGATTCATATCCTTTGGCCTAGGTATAGATGAGAATCTCTCTTCATCATATTCTACATTTCCACTTCTTGCCTCAATGACCGTATGGACTGACACATGGTCATTTGGTTCTATTACATAGAACCTGTGAGCAAATGAATGCTCTGCATATCCAATGAAAATGCATTCTATACCTCTTTCCCCTAAGTTTCTTATCTTAGGATCATTGAGCCTTACCACGGCTCAACAACCCCAAACTCTCAGTTTTTGCTACTCGGGTGGCTTTTTATACTAAAGCTCCAAAGGGGTTGTTTTGTTCCTTTTATTAGGAACCCGGTTTAACAAATAGCAAGCCGTCAACATCGCCTCTCCCCAAAACCCATTATTTAGACCCGAATGGGACAACATGGTATTAACCATCTCTTTTAGTGTCCTATTCTTCCTTTCCGCCACACCATTTTGTTCCGGTGTATAAGGAGCTGTGGTATGGTGTATTATTCCAGTTGATTGGAAATACACCGGATCAAAATACTCACCACCTCTATCGGTATGTAGAGTTTTGATCAATTCACTTTGATGAAGCTCTACTTCTTGTTTATAGATTTTAAACTTTTCTAGAGCTTCGTCTTTTCCATGTAACAAGTAAACATAACAAAATCTAGTAGCATCATCCATAAAGGTTACAACATACTTCTTGTTACCTAATGATGGTGTACCATGAAAATCACATAAATCACTATGTATCAAATCTAACAGTTTACTTTCTCTAGTAACATGTGCATAAAGGGTTTACTAGTTATTTTATTCAATTTGCAGATATGGCATTTTTCATTTGTTAAATTTACTGCCGGAATTAAGCTCATTTTAGACATTTCCATAAGTCGTTTATAATGTACATGTCCTAATCTAGCATGCCATAATTCAGATTTAGACGAATTTACACTAGACGAATTTACACTAGATACAGAATCAGTCGACCCCAGCCAGGGGCTCTGCCCCTTGGACCCCGCCAGGGGCTGCGTCCCCTTGGACCCTGTTTCTCTCGGGGGCGCTGCCCCCGAACCCCCGCCAAGGGAGCACTGCCCCCTTGGATCCCCCGTTAGTCCCGATGACATTCAAATAAGTGTGCACTCTTATTTGTATGTCACACGCAATCTCAAATTACGCTAAAATATCCAACATTAACTGGCGCCCATTGATCTGTACATTTTTTTTATATTTGGAGTACATGTATTATAACCATAAGCCATATTTATCATTTTAAATTTTTAATACAAACTAACCTTTAAAATTTGGTCAAAACGTTAAACCATCAAGCCGGTAAATCCGACCGGTTTTCCCAACCCACCAGGTGGGCCCAATTATCTAAAGCCCAATGGATCTGGTCATGGGCCCGTGGCCGATGCTTTAAAATATTTTTTGAGTTAAATGCAATTTTACCCCCGGGATTTTACCCCGCTGACACTCTTACCCCCTAAAACCAAAATCCTATTGTCCTACCCCCGGACGTTTCCAAATGTAATCAACCTTGTCCCCTTCGTCATCTCAACGTTATCTTTACCGTTACCAGCAGGGGTATTTTGGTAATTTCCTCTCAAAACCAGACTTACATCCCTGGTTTTCCTCATTTGTCAAATCCCAAACCTTGACCTTAACCTACTTCATCGAATGCACTTGGAGTTGGATGATTTCAATGGGAATCCCAGTGATTTGAAGTATGGATCTTCGATTATGGAAGATTAGAGGTGAAGATCAATATTTCAAAGAAGACGAGATGTATTGTAAGCAACATGCAAGTAATTCTCAGGTTAAAATTAATGCTTTTGCCGTTTTAATCTGATGTTGTTGTTTGTTTACAGGTGATACTGATAAACAATTTACAATTAGGGTAAACCATGGAGGTTATTTTGTAGATAATCCAAGTAGGGAGTACTTAGACGAAAAGATCAACTTCATTGATCATGTAGAATTTCGTGTATTGAATATGGATGTTTTAGAGGAGATAATTAAGAAGATAGGTTATGATGATGGTATCACATTCTACGTTCATTATAAGGAACCTAATGTGTCTTTGGATTTTGGGCTTAGGACATTAAAATGTGATATTTATTTAGAACCTATGTATGATCATGTCCACCGTTTTGTTGTTGTCTCTTCATGATGAATCTGGTCCCTAAAGAGATATTGTTCCAGCTTCATTTTAGTTCACAATGCACAACTTATTCGACATGAGAATGAAAATGAAACTGAAGATGAGAATGAAAATGGTGGTTCGGGTCATAACACTGACCCAGATGATCCTGATTATGAATATGTTGAGGAAGATAATATGGTGTATAATATTGAAGTGGATATGCAGAGATTCAGGGCTAATGTAGAAATTACCTATGAAGAACTAGATGGCTCAAGTGATGGGGATCATGATGATTAGAGGGATGCAGAAGGTCATCTCCAATTGACTTGGAAAACATTGATAGTGGATCTGATGACAATACAACACGTAGAGATAGGGTTGCCAAGAATATAAGAAGAAAAAGAAAAGTTGTTGGGAAACAAAAAGGTGCCTCATACGTACCATTCTATGTTGGTCAGCTTTTTGATGACAAAAAAAAGATGAATGAGATGGTGAAAAGTTATGCTGTTAAGGCTAGGAGGGATGTCTTCATCCTTAAAAACGAGTTGTTAAGATATAGAGTGGTGTGTTTTGGGAGTAATCTGTAGCTGTCACACCCCAAACGATGGCGGAATCATCGGGGCGTGGCACTGAGCGAAACAGATTGTCCAAGAGAATCCATAACATCTATTAATGACAATATATTTAACATCAATGTCCCATACCATTAACATATAAAGCAAAAAACAGTCATCACAGATATAAGTCTCAAAAACAAAACACTGTCCCAACAACTCAGATTTTATTGTGGGTTTCTAGACTTCCTACTCGTTTCAGCAAGCATAACATCCTATCAACCTGTCACATACGTTAAAATAAAGTCAATACATAGAATGTAAAGGTGAGTACACAAGTTTGCATAGCATATAGTATAGTGAAAGCGTTTATGCATTACCAGCATGTAACACGTAGAAATGTGAATCAAGTAAGCTATCGACAATGACGCATGCAAACGACATGACTGCGAGTTATAGAATGCACAACACATTTTCACCACTGTGAACATGTGAAGTAAGGCCCTTAACAACCCCTGAACAAACAGGTGCTGAGTCCAAACTATAGTACTATCCTTGCTAAGGTGTCAGGCAAACAGTCACTGTGTAAACATAACATACAAGCATTTATCGAATCACGTATAGCATGCGAGAGAGGTTAGCATTTATAAAAGAGTTTGAGTATTGTGTGCGTTGTGGGTTGATATAGAATGTATGTAACACCCAAAAGAGCGTTAAGCAAAAAAGGGTTTGAGTATACTCACAGTATGTGTTTAATAAATAAACACAGCCTTGAATTCCATTGAAGGGAGCACATTTGGGGTTAGCCTGAGTATAGAACAGTAGCGTAAGCGTCGAACAGTGCGTAACAGAAATGAGTGTCGAATTATGATCTGCTCACATGAGTATAACCCATCTGATCAGATGGTCATCCGGACGGATGGTCATCCGAGCGGATGACCATTCGAACGGATGTCCATTCGAATGAGTGTTGGTGTTTGTAAATCGTTTTAAAAATTTTGAATTTTTCGTTGTAGCATAGATGCCAAGTCATCCGGTGACCATCCGGACGGATGGCCATTCGATCAGATGGCTATTCGTTTGAGAAGTTGGTAGTTTGGAGTTTAATCAAATCATTTGAACAAGGACATGTAACCTGATCGAATGGTCATTCGATCAGATGGTCATCCGATCGGATGGCCACTCGAGTGGCGATCTGCTGTTTTGAAAATATTGTAAAATTTTCTAAGTAAAAGTTTTGAGTTTAACGAAGACGGCGTGATGACGTGTCGAACAACGGAAACACACCAAGGTCCAGCTCGTTCGATCGGATGGGAACCACCCCATTCGATCGTACTTACTGTTCTTTTGATGAAGTTTCATGTTCAACCTGTAAATCGGTTATCTCTCCGGTGGAAATCCATCTTCAAGCCGGCTCTCAACCAGAGGGTGAGTGGAGAGTCTGAATGAGCAAGGATTCCATCGGTTTTGTGTAGAATGTTGAAGAAAAGTTGAAGAAAAGTTGAAAAATGTTGAAATCTTGTTGAGATTCGTGTTGGACAGTGTGGAAATCCTTTAGATCTGAACAAATCTTGATGAGATGATGTCACACCACAGTTTGCATAAGAAACCGAGTGAACACAACCTTCAAGGAGTCCAAATCAGGTGATTCCAAGAAGGACACCAGTGATTTTGATGGAGAAGATGATGAAGAAGTGTGTAGTGATGAGGATTGTACAAGATTTAGGGAGAAATACATACGAAATGGCCTTGAATCGCGAGAAAAGTGACTGAGAAAGACTTGGGAGCGAGTTGGTCGGTGGGAGCTGTCACATCAGTGAACAGTGATGTACGGGAGGGTATTTATTGGGTGAGAGAAGGAGTAAGGCGGTGGAGAGTGCGAGGTGTCGTGTGGTCGGATGGCTAGTCGAGCATCCTATCGGATGGTCATCCGGACGGATGTCCATTCGATCGAATGGTCCTTCGACCAGCCGAGTTGTGCGAGTTAGTTTTCCAACTTTTGTTTCGTGCCTTAAGCGTTGTGTTGCATTTAAGCGAGTTGCGAGTATGCGTTTGAGCGTGTACGCGTTGCATTGAGATAACCACATAACATTAAACAAGTAATCACACAATTAACACATAATCAACTAAGATGCATAAAAGTAAATCTGCGTTTTCGAGTTGCGTTGCGATAGCGTTTAGTCTAATCAGGCGATGTGACATGCGATAAAATGCCTTTAAATAGTATGTGTTGTAAATAGCGTTTAATGCGATAACTGCGCTTTGAATAAGCGTTGTAATCATGCATTTAATAATGCGTGTTGAAAATAGTTTGAAAATAGTTAACCCATGGCGATAATCGAAATCTCGAGAGTACAAGTTAATTAAGCAAGAAACGACAGATACAAGTAATGACCTGTAAAGTCGGGTCGTTACAGCCTCCCATGCTTTAGGAAATTTCGTCCCGAAATTAAGGTGCAGGCATAACAAAGAGATGTGGATATTTAGCTTTTATATCACTCTCGAGTTCCCAAGTGAACTCGGCACCGCGCTTGCCTTCCCAGCGAACCTTCACTATAGGAATGCGAGAGCGTCGAAGTTTCTTGGTCTCTCGGTCCATGATTTCTATTGGCTTTTCCACGAAGTGTAGAGTTTCGTTCACTTGAAATCCTCGAGAGGGACATGCAGGTTTTCTTCGGCTAGGCATTTCTTGAGGTTCGAGACGTGGAAAGTTGGATGTACGTTGCTGAGTTTCTCCAGTAATTCAAGTCGGTAGGCCACTTTGCCAATTTTTTCCAGAATCTTAAAGGGTCCCACGTATCGTGGCGCTAGCTTTCCCTTTTTCCGAATCGGATCACCCCCTTCTAAGGCGAAACCTTTAGGAGTACGTGATCACCAACTTCGAACTCAAGGGGCTTGCAGTGTTTATCGGTGTAACTCTTTTGACGACTCCGAGCCTTCAAGAGATTGTCTCATATCTGGAGGATCTTGTCAGTCGTTTCTTGTAGTAACTCAAGACCGGTAATTTGCGCGTCTCCGATCTCGTGCCATACAATAGGCGATCGACATTTTCTTCCATATAATGCCTCAAAGGGTGCCATTTGTATACTAGCATGATAACTGTTGTTGTACGAGAATTCGACTAAAGGTAAATGTGAATCCCAATTACCACCAAAATCTATAACGCACGAACGAAGCATGTCTTCAAAGGTGCGAATCGTGCGCTCAGTCTGATCGTCAGTCTGGGGATGGAAAGTGGTACTGAGATTAAGGGTAGTACCGAGAGCGGATTGGAATGTCGCCCAGAGACGCGAAGTAAATCGATCATCGTGGTCAGAGATGATGTCACGAGGTGTCCCATGTCGACAAATAACTTTGTCGGTATAGATTCATGCAAATCGTTCAACCTTATAGTCTTCTCGTATCGGTAGAAAGTGCGCGGATTTCGTAAGACGATCCACGATAACCCAAATGCTATCATGACCTGATGGCGTGCAAGGGAGTTTCGTAATGAAGTCCATAGCTATACTCTCCCATTTCCACATCGGGATCTCGGGTTGTTCGAGTAAGCCAGAGGGTCGTTGATGTTCAGCCTTAACCTTGGAGCAAGTTAGGTATTTCGAAATGTAGAGGGCGATATCCTTCCTCATTCCTGGCCACGAATACCTGGCACGGAGGTCCTGGTACATTTTGTCAGCACCGGGATGAATGGAATATCAGGATTTGTGGGCCTCAGTCAGCAAAATCTCTCGGAGATTATTACGACTGGGTATCCAGATGCGGTCGAGATAGTGAAAAATACCATTCGGTTTATTCACTAGTTGGTTTTTGGTTCCAAGAATCCTTTCTTCCTTCAAAGTGCGTTCGGTAAAACAGGCGTTTTGAGCGTCGCGAATGAGAGCTTCGAGGTCGTGTTGGGCTTGAATATTACGAACACTATGTAAATAGCTTCGTCGGCTAAGAGCATCGGCAATGGCATTTGCTTTGCCTGGGTGGTAGCGAATCTCATAGTCGTAGTCGTGAGAAGTTCAACCCTTCTGCGTTGATGCATATTCATCTCTTTCTGGTTCAAGATGTGTTGTAGACTCTTATGGTCGGTGAAGATCGTACACTTGGTACCGTAAAGGTAGTGTCGCCAAATCTTTAACGCAAAAACAACTACACCTAGTTTGAGATCATGGTTGTGTAGTTCTTCTTGTGAACTTTGAGCTGGTGAGAGGCGTACGCGATTACCTTTTCTCGTTGCATAAGAACACAACCAAGACCGAGGTTAGAGGCATCGCAATAGACTACAAAGTCGTCGTTTCCATCGGGTAGCACGAGTACGGGAGCGCTGGAAAGCATACGCTTAAGAGTTTGAAAGGCTTCCTCTTGTTCGGTTCCCCAAACAAAAGGCTTGTCTTTATGTGTTAAAGAGGTGAGAGGAATGGCGATTTTAGAGAAATCAGCGATAAATCGACGGTAATAACCCGCCAATCCGAGAAAAGAACGAACTTCAGACGGGGTTTTCGGTGTGATCCAACTCTTAACTGCTTCTATCTTTGTAGGATCGACGTGAATACCTTGACTATTGACGATGTGACCGAGGAATTGAACCTCCTCTTTCACACTTGGAGAACTTGGCGTAGAGGTGATTCCCTTGAAGTAGCTCGAGAACCAAACGGAGATGTTACGCGTGTTCGGCTTTCGACTTTGAATAGATAAGGATATCATCGATAAACACGATGACGAAGCGGTTGAGAAAGGGTTTACACACGCGATTCATCAAATCCATGAAAACCGCGGGTGTGTTTGTAAGACCAAAGGGCATAACGGCGAATTCATAATGGTCGTAGCTGGTGCAAAAAGCGGTTTTAGGGATATCTTCCTCTTGAATGCGTAGTTGATGATAACCAGAGCATAAATCGATCTTAGAAAAACATGTAGTGCCTTGCAGTTGATCAAACAAATCGTCGATTCGAGGTAGAGGGTAGTGATTCTTGATAGTAAGCTTATTGGGTTCCCTATAATCGATGCACATTCGGAACGATCCATCCTTCCTTTTAACGAAAAGGACAGGTGCGCCTCATGGAGATATGCTAGGGCGTATGAAGCCTTTATCAAGTAATTCGTGGAGTTGGCTAGAAAGTTCACGCATTTCGGATGGTGCGAGGCGATAAGGGGCTTTAGCGGCAGGGTTAGATCCAGGAATAAGGTCGATACGAAAATCAATATCGCGAGACGGGGGTAGACCGGGTAAATTGTCAGGAAAGACATTAGGAAAATCACGAACCACAAGTACCTTTTCCATTGGCTTCTTTTCCTTCTCTGCTACTACAATGTGAGTTAAGAAATCCATGTATTCCTTTCAGAGATACTTGCTTGCTTGAATGCACGACATGAGTTTCAGTTCCTTCGAAAA
This sequence comes from Helianthus tuberosus, assembly GCA_030545235.1. NCBI lineage: Eukaryota > Viridiplantae > Streptophyta > Magnoliopsida > Asterales > Asteraceae > Helianthus > Helianthus tuberosus. Next base: position 13,472 of record JARYGA010013213.1, on the reverse strand, counting down.
TACTTCGCCATAGACACAGAGTTGATCACCATTTGAAAGAGAGAAACAGATCATCTTTTCAAAACAAACAACTTCAGCACGATTTTCACGAAGAAAATCCATGCCTACTATGATGTCGAAACTACCAAGTTGCATCGGAATGAGATCGATCGGGAAAACGTGATTGTTAAGTTCAAGGGTATAATCACGGAGAACAGAACTAATGGTGACAGTTCTTCCGGTGGCAATTTCTACGTCGAACGTCATTGGGAGGTTAGCGCGTTTACGGTTTAGAAGCTTTTCGAATTCAAACGACACAAAACAGTTATCGGCTCCAGTATCAAATAAACACGAAGCATAAATACCGTTAATGAGGAACGTACCATTGACAACATTGTTATCAGTTTAAGCCTGGCGGTCATTGATGTTGAAAGTTCGTCCACGGGCGGCTTGTTGTGGTAGCTGACGCGGCTGCTGCTGTTGTTGCTGTTGCTGTGGTGGTTGCTGCGGTTCATGTTTCACAATGCGGTTCGGGCAGACATTAGCAAAATGATTCGGGTCACCACATGAGTAGCAAGCTCGTGCGTGAGCAGCGGGAGCAGGAGCTGCTTGGTTACCCTGGATAGCGAGGGGTTGAACTGGTGGTGCTGGAGTTGGGGCAGCTTGAGCTTGTTGACGTGGGCCAGTGTGACAGTTTGTTGTGAAGTGTCCATAGAGGTTGCATTGGACACAGAATTGGCAAGCTATCCCAGCTGGGTGATGATAGGTGCAAGTAGGGCACAGAGGATGAGGACCAGTGTACGCACGCTTAGCAGGCGGTGCGTTGGTCACAGGTGCTGCCACTTGGCGGTTCTGATTGTTGAGTTAGTGGGAGGAGTGGCGACAGTAGCATAGTTCTTGTTGTTGTTACCCTTGCGCTTGCGATTCTGACGTGAAGAATTTGAACCTTGTGATGCTGCAGGTTCAGTAGCGGGAGTAACAGTGACTTGGTTGAGGCTCTTGGCTGAGGTTTTGAAATAACCAGCCAAAACTTGCTTATCATTGATCTCAGCTACGAGTTGGTAGGTTTCCTCAATGGTAGCAGGTTTAGCTGCTTGAACAAAGTCAGCTACACAGTCGGGTAGAGCTCGAATGTACTTCTTGATCGTGATATCCGGTGTTGTCACTTGACCAGGACAGATGATACTGAGCTGCTTGAAGCGAGCGGTGAGACCAGCGTTGTCACCTCCTTCTTGTTTGATATGCCATAATTCATTCTCCAGCTTTTGCACTTCACGAGGAGGACATAACTCCTTCATCATAAGCTCTCTGAGTTCCTCCCAAGAAAGGCCGCAAGCTGCATCATTACCGCACCTGTTGCGCTCAGCAGTCCACTAGTCCAGTGCCCTGGACTGAATAACTCCAGTAGCATTAACAGTACGCAGATTCTCTAGACATCCACTTTGTCTGAAAGTGATTTCGATGGCGTCAAACCACTGGAACATAGCACTGGGTCCATCTTCACCAGTGAAGTTAGCAGGACCGCAGGCCTTGAATTGCTTAAAGCTGAAGGGCGTTTTAGGAGAGTCGCTCTTTGATTCAACAGAGGAGTTGCTCGTTACCTCGTTGATCTCACTGACGATCTGAGGTATGACCTTAGCCATTTCCTTGGCGACCAGTGAAGCGATACGTTTATCAGCATGGTTTCGGCGAGCAGCGCGCAAAGTATGGGATCCAAATGACGACATTGTCTGCAGCAGACATCGTCATAGGATTCAGACGAGATTCGATTATGTCAGGTTTCGGGGCTGTTTGGTAGCCTCTTAATGACCATTCAGATGCTACCTCTTAATGGTTTAAAACCTCTGAATGAATAAGAGGTAACCTCAAGTCTGAATGGTTAAGAGGTAACCTCTAAATGGTAAATCATCACATATCACATTCTTCTACCTTCTCATTGGTAAAATTCTTAGTGGTTCCATTAAGAGGTAGCCTCTTAATGACCATTCAGAGGCTACCAAACAGCCCCGTAAAGTTTAGCTTTTAGCCAACATACTTACTATTATTATTATGTAAAGCATCAGGAACACGTCAAACACATAGGCACATAGGCACGTAGGCACATAAACACGTAAGCACATAAGCACATAGGAGCACATAATCCATGTAAGCAAATATTTTGCACGTATTCACCTATCTTTGAAAGACGCGCTATGCAGCTTTGAGGATTAACATATTCGAGAGTTGTGAGCGAGTAGCGAGTAGCGATAGCGAGTAGTGTAGCAAGTAGCATAAGCGAAGAGCGTTGCGTACGAGAGTTCATAGTTTGTCTGCGTTTAGTTAGCGTTTTAGATTCGAAAGCTGTGCGACTTGTGCGTGTTTAGTAAAATGAAGAGTGAAAAGCGATTAAGCGTAAAATATCCAAAATCGAAATACATAAACATACAAACACATAAAATCGATCATTCATACGAATCAGTAGTTGCGGGCTCAGAATCAAAACAGAACGTCTTGGGTATTAGACAACGACTACCCAAAATGATTCGACTATCCACAATGACCGCAAGTACACGCTTTGGCCTTCCAGACTGTGCTCTCGCCGCAATTAGGGCTAACGACACTCATCCTTCCAGTTACTACGTGACTCGACCCATTGGAATCCATCGAGACTTTGGTGAGAGTTTTGTAAAATCAAAGTAGAGTGGAACTAGTCATTAACATGCGGGTTTCACCCCAAGCTTAACAACTTCGTTCCTGAAAGTGTGGCAAAACCACGAGATAAAGATGGAGAATTTCGTCGAGATATGGATGTCACTCCTAGCTTGACGAAGATTCTCGTGCTGAGAGTAAAAGTACGCGTAGAGTGAATGATTCTATCGAGTGTTCCTGGTTTTCACACCTAATCTCGATCCAATCACTCGATTGTGTTATGCGAGTGTTTTCAAAAACGTGTGTGTTGTGTCAGCCTTAGGAAAGGCCCTGTATTGTCCAGCCTTAGGAAAGGCTGTATTTGCAAGAAGCTGTAATATGCGGTGTTCGCGCAAAGTTGTAGTTTTAGCGAGTTCAAACGAGAGCACTACTATTGATACTCTCATGAAGTGGTCTGTTGGTACTTAGACTATAGACTAGGTCAATCCTAAGACTCGATCTAATTCCCTATAGTTATGGCTCTGATACCAATCTGTCACACCCCAACCGATGGCGGAATCATCGGGGCGTGGCACTGAGCGAAACAGATTGTCCAAGAGAATCCATAACAACTATTAATGACAATATATTTCACGTTAATGTCCCATACCGTTAACATATAAAGCAAAAACAGTCATCACAGATATAAGTCTCAAAAACAAAACACTGTCCCGACAACTCAGATTTTATTGTGGGTTTCTAGGCTTTCTACTCGTTTCAGCAAGCATAGCATCCTATCAACCTGTCACATACGTTAAAATAAAGTCAATACATAGAATGTAAAGGTGAGTACACAAGTTTGCATAGCATATAGTATAGTGAAAGCATTTACGCATAACCAACATGTAACACGTAGAAATGTGAATCAAGTAAGCTGTCGACAATGACACATGCAACCGACATGACTGCGAGTTGTAGAATGCGCAACACATTTTCACCACTTTGAACATGTGAAGTAAGGCCCTTAACAACCCCTGAACAAACAGGTGCTGAGTCCAAACTATAGTACTATCGTTGCTAAGGTGTCAGGCAAACAGTCACTGTGTAAACATAACATGCAAGCATTCATCGAATCACGTATAGCATGCGAGAGCGGTTAGCGCTTATAAAAGAGTTTGAGTATTGTGTGCGTTGTGGGTTGATATAGAATGTATGTGATGTGCTAATTATGGTCTAATATAAAAAAACTACTAACCTAATCTAGACACCCTAGTTTTAAATTTATAAACTAAGACTCTCTAAATGCTAGACCACTGACAGGCAAGTGTACCTATCGTACGTAGTAAAGCCTAATGAAGTCCGAGTATCGAACCCACGAGACACTAGCGATGCTAAACTAGACTCTGACTCAACTAATTACTTAACTGGTTTTAATTTGTGTTTTGGATTTGAGGTTTTAACTAATTAAACTAAATAATTAAGAATATGGCAAACACGACAAACAACGTGAAACAAACACGAACACGAGAGCAAAGTTTGATCAAATATATATGAGACAAGGACTACCTAGGTGTCGAATCCCTAGAATCATGCAATGCTACTCTGACAGTGACCATGGTTAAATATCCTACTCCCTCGATTAACCCCCCGCTAGAGATGTATCAAACGAAAGATAAAGACGAAATGTGAAGTGCTAGAACAAACCGGCTCGACCTATCAATACCAAATCCTACGAGAATGAAGCAATGAAAGTAACTCTACCCCCAAAACTCTCAAAACGCAAAGCAAACCAAACCAAACCTTGAAGATTGAAATCCTAGGAAACCTTAACCACGATGTAATAAACGAGCCCGAGCTATCGGTCACCCAATCTACCAACCAATGATTAGCTAATAACCTAGCTCACCTTAATCGTCTTTCGAGTCACAAGATGAGGATGCAAGTTTTAGAATATTGATTTTAATTATTAATCGAATTGGTCAATTTCTCAACTCAATATTCAAACCGAAAACCCTAAGATCAACGATTCAAATTAAACTCTAAGTCTAGGGGATATTTCTATGTGCCTAAACCGCTGAATTCATCAACCAATAACCAATCAAAACACACCAACATGCAATATCAAGATCAATCACAAGGCAAAGTTATGTAAATCACATCAAATAACCATAATCATGTCAAAATCGCATTACAATCATCAAGTTCATCTAAACCCAAGTAGTATGAAAAGTTTAGCCAAAAAGCATAGTCTTAAAAATAATAAAACAAAGTCTCATAACTGAATTCATTGAATCAAATAAGAAAAACTAGAAAACAAAAGAAATCGGAGAGTTAGAACCCGTAAAGCTTCAACTTCCCGCTTCCCTCTTGACTCCCAATAATTCCTAGTCTTGAAAAACTGCTCATCCAATTCGTCTAGTAAGTTACGTCTGCTGTTGATATAATATCCCCTGTTGATCGAACTCCACAACTGCAGTGGCGGATCCAGGATTTTTTGCCAATGGGTTCACTTTTTTAAGTGTTCTAAAATCATAAGTCCGAACATAAAAAAATACCAGTCGGTTCGACGTTTCGGGTCGGGTAAGCTTCATTAGATAATAAAAATATGATACAATAATGAAAAAAAAAACATCGTCATGATAAATTTAAAAAACACGTTACATAAATAAGATGGTCTTTACGAATTAAAAAAACATATCTACGATTGTTCCCTTCAAGGTTTCATCTTTTGAAAATGTTACATTACATTGATCGAAACTTGTTGTAAGAACTCTCTTTCAATATAGCAAATTCATCAAATTAAATTTCATTATAAACTTACATCAAATTAAACTTCATTACAAACTACATCAAACTTGATGGGTTAATTAATCAATCACAATAATTATTAATTATATAAGGTACAACAGATTAAGTGGTTAAACCCTAGATCTATTTTGTTTTTTGAAGTAAAAAAAACTGCATAAAATCATGGAAAACGGAGCAGAGCATACTCGAACTCATGACCTCAGGTTTAACAAGCGCACAGACTTACCAGTGTACCAGCTAAATAATTTGTGTATAAGGTTCCCCTACAAAATATTAAGGGGTTCCTTCAGAATTTTGTTTGTTACTTAATACTATAAATTACGAACCGAACGGGTTCCTGGGAACCCCTAACTGAGAGTAAGTCCGCCCCTGCACAAACAACTGCTGTCCACCAAAATTTACGTCCATATATATATATCATACCTCTTCCTTTAGGGTTGAGTTTTAATGGCCCAATCCCCCAACAGTTCACATAATCGCTGGGCTAAAGCCCTTTGGCGGTCCACTCTCAGTTTCTTTGCTGTTGTCGAATATAATAGGCAACCCCCACTGTTGCTTTTGAATTTCTAAAAAATAATAGGTGCTTAGAGGGGACGGGGTGGTTCACTAGTGATAGATTCTAGTGATGGGAGCACCCAATCAAATCATGCCATGTCAGCACCCAATATTCTAGTGATAGTGATAGAAATGTAGTGGGGGTGGTATCACTAGTGATGGGATTCCAATGTACAAGTATTAATGCACAATGTACAAGTCCATACCCTATCATCCTCAAAGTTCAACGCGTTACCACCATCACTCGTTATACTTCAACGAGTGATAGAAAGGGGTGGCGGCGGTGTTGAGTGATGAAATAACGAGTGATGGCACCTCCATCACGGACCACCCCGGGTGGCCTTATGCCTCTCGAAAATAATAGGCCTCTTCAACTGCCTATATGTCGCCTGTTGCTTCCCTTTCTTATTGCCGTCCACTTTTCAATATATATAGTATTAATATATAGGCTTTTCAATGAATGATATAATATAAAGATTAGTGGGCTCGGTCCAATCACGGAAAATGACTGCAATTTTTATTCAGTTCCTGGCACCTCACTATGCCCAACTGGCTGGTTATTTCCATATTACTCGTTTTCGCTCCATTTGCACCAGGACCTGACCCAACACAAAATAATATAATATAATACTAAAAACTGAATAAAACAAATAAAACCTAACAAAAAATATACAATTTACATGGGACAAATATGTGTATTTTACCCCACATCAAATATCCCCACACTTAAACCTTTTTCGTCCCTGAAAAAGACTTAAGCAAACGGAATCAGAATCAGAAAATGTTCAGGCTCAAAATATAGATTACTTTATAAAACTGAAACTCGTGTTAACCGCGATTGCAAGTATATATGTCCACTTAAACCCAAACACGGTTTCAAGCCCTTATCATGTAATTTAAGTTCAAGTTCGGTCAATTTACCTAGGGTCTCACGCTAAGAATCGCAAGTCCACCTAATCCCCCCTCAAGCTTATAGGACAAAAGGAACAACCACTGGGTTATTTCCTAACCGTTTTATACCAAGATCAAGAGAGTTTAAGATCAAATCTTTTCTCATTTTTTTCTTCTTTTTTTTCATTTTTTTTCTTTCTTTTGAGCTTAGACGTTGCTTTACCTAACCCAGAGGCATTCCGGCTATAGAGTCGGTATCCCCAACCAAGATTACAATAGGCGTCGGTAATTTTTTTTTTTTTTTGCAATTTCGATTTCACACATCCTAGAGGTATTCCGGCTGTAGAGTTGCTATCCCCAACCAAGATTACATAGGCCTGCCCTACTTTTCTTTAGTTTCTAGCTCATTTATTTCCTTATTATTTTTTCTTTTATTTCAACGAGATATGATAAGAAACTCTAACGATCTTAGCTTATAACGGCATCCCTTATGCTATTATTGGCGGTTTCAATTTCTCCACCTTCCCTAGATGAGAACCCACTAGTAAACTAAGAATTAGGTATATTAAGATCAAAGGAACCTAAAACCGGGTCGAGCCTACTCACACATCCTAAATTAGACACAAGCTCAACTTTTATTCTCATATTATTTTTATTTGAAAGCCAAATAAATCCGATTTTTCTATCATTTTCTGTATTTATTATGCAAACATCTTAATAAAGAGACATTTTCAATTTTTTTTTTGGATTTTTAAATTTTTAATTTTTTTTTTGTATTTTTCAGATTTTATGACTTAAGACTCACTAACTAAGACCAAAACGATAGTTTCCCATCCCCACACTTAAACTCTACATTGCCCTCAATGTAGGATGGAAACCGACTCAAAAGACTAAAATAAATAAGAAATAAAAGACAAAGGGCAAATTGGAAAGGACTTAGCTGGTTTTATAATCGCGTAAGCTCCAAAACTCTCGTCCAATCCAGCTCGATCGTATGGCATTCCATTCGCGATCGGCTCTGACTCTGACTGGTATGCTTGGAAAACTCTTTGAAATTTGTTGTACAGCTCCGAAATCACCCGAATGGAGATTGAGTATGGGTGGTACATATCCAAACCTGCATAAACAAAAACAAGCAAAACCAAAGCAGTACTGACTAAAAAAACGACTCAAACGATACTAACTTAGACTCATGGTACAAAATAAACGACTCAAAATACAAACTCTACAAACCTTCCCACACTTGAATTTAATCAGGAGGTTTCTCCTTAATCCAACCCTGGTCCAACCCGTTTAATTCCACCCGTTCCTTATTATTAATTAAAATTTTAAGGGTGGAATTTATAAACCTTTTAACATTTTCAAACGGGTCAGGCCACCAATATTTAAATTTACCTGGACCAAACCTGATACGAGATATGTAGTGAGGAGGATGGTCGTCTTTGCACTTCAATTTTGCCTTGCGCCTTTGTTTGCACCATCTCTGAATCCTCGCACTATGTCGATCCAAGCGTTTTTGTGCCTTCTCCCGTGATTTTAAATATGATGGCGATACAACATCTAAATCTTTCACGGGCCAGCTGTTAAACCCCGCCGCCAATTTCTCTTCTACGTTTGGTGTATATTTGATCTCCATAGTCGGTTCCTTTTCAAGTAATGTCTCTAAATAGGCGAGATCACCGACCGGGTCAAATTCTTCATCTTCAAGAGTTGGCAAACCTACCAACTCATCACCAAACTCCTCCTCCCAAGATGGTATATGGTCTTCATTCTCATCCTCCATCTTGTCCAGTAGCTCCTTTTCAACTTCTTCAACTGTGGTGTAGTCGGGCACCTCTAACTCTGCCTCTTCTACTACCACCTCATCATCACTCCAAAAGCCATCATCGATATTCCATGGCGTGGGACACCAATAGCTGGAATTAATGACTTGTTGAACCAGAGGTGGGACTTCAACGTCCATTATCGTCTCCGGTTCTACATCTGATAACTCTGGATCACCAGGTGGCTCTTCTTCAATCTCTTCTTCCGTTAATCTCCTATATTCAGCCAGTTGCGCATCTATCTTCTCATCACTACAGGAAAAATCAATTATAAACTTACCATTCTTCTCTTCTCGTTCTTCCCGCTCTACCTTATCATTTTCATTTGTACTCTCAGTATCCCCCAATGGCGTCTCCTTTGAATCTGAAGGCATCGCCCCTTGAAAAGCGACCGAACAATCTTCATACTTGTGCGGTCCAGCACAGCCCCGACAAAATGGATCCATGAGTTGATTGTTGCTTTCCCTCAACATCTATTCTAGTGCTGCTGTCGAATATAATAGGCAACCCCCACTGTTGCTTTTGAATTTCTAAAACAATAATAGGTGCTTATACCTCTCAAAAATAATAGGCCTCTTCAACTGCCTATATGTCGCCTGTTGCTTCCCTTTCTTATTGCCGTCCACTTTTCAATATATATAGTATTAATATATAGGCTTTTTAATGAATGATATAATATAGAGATTAGTGGGCTCGATCCAATCACGGAAAATGACTGCAATTTTTATTCAGTTCCTGGCACCTCACTATGCCCAACTGGCTGGTTATTTCCATATTATTCGTTTTCGCTCCATTTGCACCAGGACCTGGCCCAACACAATGTCACACCCTGGCTTTTGCGGAAGCGTGGATTATTTTGGTGTGACTTCTTAATACCATGGCAACAATCATAACAACGCTATATGAAAATAAAGCACAAGATGTTCATCCATTCATTTAGTTTAATAGTACCACAACATCATTGTTTAAAAATGTCGACACTTAAAATAAATTACAACCCATACTTGTTTAAAACGTGTTCATAAGACACAACAAAAGACTTTTAATAAAACGAGGTTTAAGACATGTAACCCGTCCAGGTAAGGGTTACACCTCCTAAGCCTATTACCCTGGATGACATCTTATTCAACGCAGCTTGACTTATGCATACTTCGCCAGATCCGCCAATTCCCTGAAATACATGTAGTTTGAAAAATCAACATAAAGTTGAGCGAGTTCTTGTGTAAGTGAGTACGTATAAACCTTTGTAATGTGTCTGTATGTTTGAAAATCCCTGGTATGTAGCAATTAAGGAAAAAGAGATCACCACTGGGTTGCAAAGCCAATGATATGTGTGAAGTGATGCAGGAAGACTCAAACCTAGCAGATTTTGGCGTTGGGCTCATAGTCACCACATGGTCCACTCAGCGGAATCAGGAGTGGGGCTCGCTACACCCGAATAGATCTATCACTCATGACCCTCGGTCCTACAACGAGGATTAATGGCCTTAAGTTCCACCTACCCACTCACATGATCTGAACGTCCCAACCCTCCTTAAGCTATTCATACCATGTATAAAATGTCCTTAATAATTGTAACATGTATTTCACCCCTGAAGTTATAAAACTGAAAACAGTTAAGAGAAAAGGGGGACATGAACTCACAGTATTGCGTCTTCGTACTTGTAACCCAAATCTCCGCGGCAAACACGACTACCTACAATGGTCTAACGTCTATTAGACGAACGGGCCGTGCCTTGTCTTAGTATTTAGGTTTTTGAGTTACGTTTCTTGTGTTCCCAAAATTATTCCAAGTTATAATCGTTAGTTAATGTTGGATTAATTGCTAAACAATATTTCATATTCCTACTTCTCAAGTATTTTAATTTCGTATTTTCCTTCCCAAGGATGGGGGTATCTTATACATGTATTTTCGTATTTGTATTTGTATATCTTGCCAAGTAATGGCGTCGTATTTTGGTGTATTGTTCCAAATAAAAATATGTTAATATATTCCCAATATATATTTCCAAAACCATATATTTCAAGTCTTACTTAAATATATATAAACTCATTTTGTTCAATCATGTAATGTCCCAGAATATATATATTTTTCTCAAAAATTATATATCTTCTAAATATATTAGGAAAATATATTCTTATCTCCCAAAAATAATATATTTTATCGTTGTCGAAAATATGATATACTTGGTAATATTTACGAAATCATATTTTCACTTCTTTCATTCCCAAAATAATATTTACCAAAAATATAGTGTAATTGTATATCCCAGAATATTTCATAAGTTACGTTTTCTTGTTCGGTTTCACAGTATTACGTGTGTAACTAAAATATTTTATTCCTTGCAACTTTTGGTATTATTTTGGAGTTGTAATTTCCATGGTATTTTGTAAGTTATATTATTTTTACCCTAAAAATGATATAACTAGTTCGCAAAATAAGCAATTAATCACACAAGAGTTTTAGTATAAAATATATATTCTAAATATATATTTATCAACTTTTATTTACGAAAATCAACCTCCGGGACTTTGTACTTTTGGAATAACTTACTAGTCAAAATCAACCTTCATTTACCAACTAGTCAAAAACAAGCATAAACCATAAACTCATGAACTTGAAGATCTATGAGAACATGTAGTAACTTACTAGCACACTTAGTAAGTCTTGTTACCTAATGTGATTAGTTTCTTAAAAACTTTATTTTTAAAGAGTTTGTATTTTCACAACTTCTATTCATAATTTCTAAAAATATTTCTTTGTGAAATTTCCTTTTTACACAAGTGTTCCTACACTTGTTTATCCACTAGAAATGCGATTAGTTTATGTAAGACCCAAGTTTTAACAAAACTCATTCTTTTCACTTGGTTCTTTCGAAAAACCACTCATAGATCTTTAGATCTACAAGGTTATAACTTATTTTGATCTTTATTTTTCAAGAAACTTTCATTTATTCAATTTCATAGTTTATGTGTGGATGATTCCATCATCCACAACATTTCTAACTTTCACATCTTGCTAGTTCATGTCTTTAAACATGATCTAGCAAGTCCATGTGATGAACCATATCATTTTACCTAACAAACAACATTCAACAAGCATAACGACATAAGAACAACATGATTTCATCACTATTTTAACCATACTTCATCTCTAGTTAGTTTGTACTTCAAGACTTTGTTTATGTTCTTTAGAGTTCTTATATTTTCACCACTCTTTTCACTATTAACCAACAAAAATATGAAAAGTATGAAGATCTAAGACACTTACTACTAGCACAAAGCTAGGGATGAACAAGATATGAAGATGAGAAGAAAAATGGTGGATAATAGATCCTTGAAGTGGTCCGTGAGTTTTTAAGCCTTGAATCCTTCTTCACTAACCTTGAGACACCTTTGGGAATCCTTAAAATATTTGTAGGATCAAAAGAGAGTGGAGGTGAAATGATGATGATGATAACCGTGAGTTTAGGAAGGGAAAATGAGAAGAGGTGAAGTTTTGAATTGTGAGGATTTGGATAAGGAATTTAGCCTAATGGACCCTTCTTTATAATCACCTTTTGTTCTATTAACCAAAGGGTTTCTAAGTGGCATCTTTGACTAGCTTAAGACCAATGTTGACCAAGATAATGAGGAGGTGGTGGGTCCCCCTTGGGGAACGGCCACATGAAGCAAAGAATGGGATTTTGTGTGTTAAATTTTGTTTAAGGCTTTAAGAGTAGATTTTTTTTTATTATAATGTCATATATTATGTCTTTTATGTTCACTTGATGACCCATTATGTATAATGGCCTTTACTAGTCTTATAATGTCAAAATGGTGTTAACTAGTTCATACACTATGTCTAGTGGTAGTTTGGATACTTGTTTGGTGCTAGTTTCGTAGCCGAATTGTTATATGACCAACTGATATAAATTGTATGGCATGATGTGTTCTTGTGTCTAGATAATATTCCCACACTTTTTTGTTAGTTTATGATGTTTAACATCATTTTTTTATCTAGTATAATTCACCAAATGCTGAATTTTGTTATTAAGTGCAGAATTTTGCAGTTAAAGTATGTTTTAGGCACTTCCCGGCACTATAACTATCACCTAGTGACGCAGTTTTATGGTCCTCACTTCCCTATACTCCCTACTAGTGTAGTACCCTGTCTCTGGCTCGTACAGGCCTCAAAAACATTGTCTGTCTAGGTGCTGGCATTGTCAGCATGTTTTCTTGGTCATCCGCTCAGTGTGCTAACTGTGCTTTGTGCATCAATTTTGTCACTAAAGTTTGTGTGAAATAAATGGAGTGACAGTATGAAATGTGATGCATATGTATGTATGTAACAGAAATCAGAAAGCATTTAAATCAACAGTTGTAATTAAGCACAGTCATTAAGCATAAATCAATATTAATTAAACGTACGGATGCATGCAAATTTGACAGTTGTCACATTCTTCCCCCGTTAAGAAAATTTCGTCCTCGAAATTTGTACTACCTTAACTCCTTATGGTTACGTCACACGTGTATGTGTATGAATAATACCGAGGTGGAAAATCACCAAACCGAATCAAACCTTACTCACATCAGGTGAGTCCAAGAATATATAACAACCCGATTCCTATGGTTAAAAGGTGTGTGCTTATAACATTTGATGTCAAAGGTACAGTACGTATTTGACGTATAGTCTAGCGTAATCCAGCTAGCAAGGTTCCACAAAAGGGGAGTTTTGACTAATAAGATCCTCAAACGATCGATCGCAATATGCAAACGAGTTTTCACAAACCATAGCATCCGCTATATGGATTCAAAATCAACAACTCG